>AWOL01S0174956.1:1763-13136 GCA_000715115.1 Nicotiana otophora
GACTCCGATATCAAAAAGTCAACCCCCCGGTCAAACTTCTCAAAAATAAAACTTTCGGCATTTCAAGCCTAATTCCTCTACGGACTTCCAAATAATATTCCAGACACGCTCCTAAGCCCAAAATCACCATACGGAGCTATTGAAATCATCAAAATTTAAATCCGAGGTCGTTTACATGTAGGTCCATATCTAGTCCACTTTTCTAACTTAAAATTTTTAATTATGAGACTAAGTGTCTCATTTCACTCTGAGTTCCTTCCAGACCCGAACCAACTAACCCGATATAACATAATATAGCTGAATAACACAAAAAGAAGTAGAAATGGGGAAAACGGGGCTATAACTCTCGAAACGACCGGGATGGTCGTTACAACCTCTCTGTTTGACATTTTCGCTTGACCGCTCATTTGGGGATGATAGGCGGTGGCAACCTTGTGCTTAACCCCATACTTTGCTAGAACGTTGTTCAACAACTTGTTATAAAATTGAGTTCCTCCGTCACTTATCAGCACCCTTGGAGTCCCAAAGCGTGTGAATATGTGCTTTTTACAAAGTTTACTGTCACGACCCGAAATTCCCACCTTCGGGACCGTGATGGCGCCTAACATTTCATTTGCTAGGCAAGCCAACGTTAGAATAAATTTTAGCTATTTTTAACAGTTCTGGCGAAATGATAATAAATCAGTCAAACATCTGAAATAAATATGAAATAGAAATTTCCTACATTTCCAAAACCGGTAGTACAAGTCACAAGCGCTACGGAGTTTAGTAGAAAATCTCTAATTATGACTGTTCTAGAATAGAATCAAACAGTGCAAAGAAAATATCAGAAGGTGACTTCGAAGCCTGCGAACGCGACAACAGGTATACCTTGAGTCTCCACAACAATGCTCGATCAACTAACAAGAATATCAATAACTCTGGAGGTACCCGGATCTGCCCAAAAAGATGTTGATAAGCGTAGTATGAGTACATCACAGCGGTACCCAGTAAGTATCAAGCCTATTCTCAGTAGAGTAGTGACGAGGCCAGGTCAAGACACCTACCAGACAAGTAAAGCTGTACAATATGTTACATGAAGCTGGCAAGAAAAGAGTATCAATGTAAGGCCAATAATAGAAGGATTTCCAATACAAATCAACAAATGAAAATAATGAGAACACGGATGACATCGAGCAAACAATCAAGCAATTGAGCAACCACACAGTCAGAGTACAAATAATATAAAAATGGCACGGCATCATCCTTCGTGCTTTTACTCTCGTCCTTACCATGAAATGATGAATAATTTAAACATGATTCAAGACAATTCCAACTTGAACATAGTAAAGCATCAAATGAGTTATTAAATCAATTTAGGATTTAAATAAGGCAAAATGGTGGAGAGGTTGTGCAAATAGAATATCAATTGAGTTTAGTTTAGAAATATATGAGATCCAATATAATATTGTATTTATACAATATAAGACATTCAATCAAATATTTAACGCGATAAATATGAGATTTATTAAAGTAAAATGTAATAACAATTTTTCACATAAATTACACGACAATAAGATAATGAGGAAGTCGAGGTATCAATTAGACTAAAAATATAATCACCATTTAAATGAGTAGATTTTCGAATAAGATATGAGTTTTATTTTTGAAAGACACACAAGTGGAACAACTTGAACATTCTTTCGTGTATATCTGCCAAATTTTCAGCAACTTAACATATCACATAGAATGCATGACTCACACAAGAAGTCCATATTATTCCATCTTTAATATATTGACGGTTAATTAATTATGCTCAAAATATAATGAAGTGATTTAAGAAACCACAATAACCATCCTCGCATGGAATGCATCATGAGAATCACAATCAGAATTAACCTTAATATCACAATAATTTCATATTTGTTCATCTGTTGCATCGTGTAACATGTTCCCATAATATAATCCTTCAATTAAATTCAGTTGTGGCGTGCAACCCGATCCATCAATATAAACTTAAGATAAAATACGTTGTGGCGTGCAACCCGATCCCACAATATAATCCTTCAAATAAACTCCATTGCAGCGTGCAACCTTATCCAACAATATAATCTTTCAAATAAATTTTGTTGCGGCGTGCAACCCGTTCCAATAATATAATCTTTCAAATAAATTCAGTTGCGGCGTGCAACCCGTTCCAATAATATAATCTTTCAAATAAATTCCGTTGCGGCGTACAACCTGATCCAACAATATAAATCATATATGTTGCGGCGTGCAACCCGATCCTCAAGCAACACCAATTAAGCAACCAAATTACAACCAACTACGGTATACCACAAAATCAAAAGGGATAACGAGACTACACAAAGAAGTCACAACTAATGAAAAAGGTTACACGATAGTTCACGAAATCAAATAGCAAGGAAGTGACAATCCATAAGCCAAGGCACAATTTATGAGCATCAATTGATAATTAAGGCATGTAGCAAATAAAGCATGAATTCAACGAGTGATTACAATCAACAATTAGCATATCAGGGTGAACTTGACAACAAGGATGGAACTTGGGTTAACAATTTCAAGTAAAGCATGTACAAAAGATTCTAACAACAAAAGATATAATCATCAAACGATATTTGCAATCAATTGTATAAAAGGAGCCTAACGGTCAAAACCGATCAAATACCACATATAGGTCATGTACCCACTCGTCACCTCGCGTACACGACATTCACATAACTCGAATGACACCATCATCTCAAATCCTAAGGGATGGTTTCCCTCACACAAAGTTAGACAAGATACTTACCTTAACGAAGTTAGGCCGATATTCCAAAATGGCCTTCTCTCATGAAATGACCTCTGAATGGCTCAAATCTAGTCAAATTAATTACATAAAATAATTATAATTTCTGGATAATAATATGTTGATTTCCAATTTTATTCTAAAAGTCAACTCAAAACTCAACCCTGAGGCCCGCATCTCGGAACCCGACAGAAATTCACGAAATCTGAAAACCCATTCCTATACGAGTTCAACCATACCAATTTTATCAAATTATGATAATGAATCGACCTCCAAATCTTAAATTTTCGTTTTTGAAAGATTTTGCTAAAATCCCATTTTCTTCCAATTGATTCACTAATAAAAGATGAAAATAATCATGGAATCATGAAATATAATGAAAATCGAGTAGGAAACACTTACCCCAATCCATTTGGTGAAAGATCCTCTCAAAATCACCCAAATATGAGTTCCCTAGCTCCAAAAATGTTGAAATGAGCTAAAACCAAATGCTAAATAAAACTCATTTCCCGTCACTAAAAGTCTATTTCCCGTCACCAAAGGTCCACACCAGAACATGCTTGCACCAGCAGTTTAATATTTCACTAAAAAGGCTATAACTCAATCATACGAACTCAGAATGCGACGATTCTTATTCTTATGAGTCAAAAATAATAATACGAACCCAATCATTCAATCGAAACTCAATTCGGAGCTCAATTGCTCAATGGGATACCAAGTTCGCTTGTTAAACAAATTAACTCATGTTTCGCGCTAAAAACCCAATCACGACTTGATGAAATTAGACCAAACATTCCAGATCATTCCTATAATTCATTATCAAACTTCCGGAAGTCTCTAAATCAAATTTCGATCTCTAGAACTAAAATAGACATTTGGATCATTACAAGCTTATGCTCAAAACACCAAACTCTTCCAAAACTCACCTGAGACAGCCTGTGGTGTATCAACCATAACTTTTTGTACCCAACTCCAACTATCAAACGATTTAAATTTATAAAAATTAGATACAAAGGGCTACAACTTTTATTTTTTGATCATTGCCAAATTCTTTATTGATTACGAGATATAAGCTTCCAAAGTCAGCCATGTGCAGTAGATATTTCTGCGATGCACACTGCCAGGCAAAACAACTGCAGTACCAGGCTTCAGTTAATCAATCATAACTTTCTATACAAATGTCAAAATGATGAATGATTTACATTTCTAGAAACTAAACTCAAATAGCTACAACTTTCATTTTTTGATCATCTCTGAATTCCTTACATATTATGAGATATAAGCTTCCAAAGTTAATCTTGTGTAGCAGAAATTTCTGCGATGCACACTGTTGTAGCCAAAAACCAGCAGTTAACAATGGCCTAGAAACCACTCTGAAACTCACCCGAGCCTCTCGGGACCCCGTCTGAACATACCACCAAGTCTCAAAATATATTACGGACTTAGTCGAGGCCTCAAATCATATCAAACAACACTAAAACATGAATCGCACCTCAATTCAAGCTTAAAGAAAACTAACGAATTCCAAATTCTATATTCGATGCCGAAACCTATCAAATCAATCCGGAATGACCCCAAATTTTGCACACTAGTCCTAAATGACATAATGGAGCTGTTCTAATTTCCCGAATTGAATTTTGACTACGATATCAATAAAGTCAACTCCGGTCAAACTTTCTAAAAATCTTCCATTTTCTAAATTTCGCTAAAATGCGTCAAATTGTCCTACGAACTTCCAAATTTAAATCTGAACATACGCCTAAGTCCTTAATCACCATACGAAACTATTGACATTATTAAAATTCCATTCTGGAGTTGTTTACTCAAAAGTCAAACTCCGGTCAACTCTTTTCATTTAAGTTTCAAAAATAAGAATTGTTCTTTCAATTTAGTTCTGAATCTTCCAGAAATTAAATTCGATCACACACGCAAGTCATACTACACATTACAAAGTTGCTTTGGGGCCTTAAGTCGCTGAACGGAATGTAAATTCTCAAAATGACAAGTCGGGTCGTTACATTTACCACTACCTTTGCATCATTAGTAGGAAGAGCAATGGCCTTTACCTACTTAGACACATAGTAGACCTCCAACAAGATATATCTGTGACCATTAGAGTATGGGAACGGTCCCATGAAATCAATCCTCCAAACCTCAGAGATCTCTACTGTCAGAATGTTTTTGCAAAGGCATCTCGTGCTTCTTCATGATTTTTCCGGTTCTTTGGCACCTGTCACACTGTTTAACTAAGGCGTGTGCATCCTTAAACAATTTTGGCAAATAAAAACCCGATTGCAGCACTTTTTGAGCGGTTTTATCCCCACCGTGATGACCTCCATATGGAGCAGCGTGACAATCATACAAGATTGCATTCACCTCCTCCTCAGGAACACACTTTCGTGTTAACTGATCTGCGTACTTCTTATACAGGAATGGCTTATCCCACAAGTAGAGCCTCACATCATGTAGAAATCTTCTTCTATTATCAGGTGATAATTCTGTTAGCATCACCCCACTTGCAATAAAATTCATGTAGTTTGCATACCAAGGGGCTTCACTCGAGGTGATTGCCAATAACTGCTCATCCGGAATTGTTTCCTTAATCAAACCTCCCTCAGCCACATGGTTCTGATTTTCTAATCTGGACAAGTGATCAGCCACTTGATTCTTTGTTCATTTTCGATCTCGGATTTCCAAGTCAAATTCTTGCAAAAGGAGGACCCAACGAATCAGCCTCGACTTGGCGTCTCTATTTTCAAACAAATACCTTATAGCGGAATGATCGGTGTAGATGATGACTTTGGTTCCCACTAGATAAGATCTGAACTTGTCAAACGCCCACACCACTGCAAGCAATTCTATTTCAGTTACAATGTAGTTCATCTGGACTGGATTTAGAGTTTTGCTCGCGTAGTAAATGGAGTAAACAATTTCTCCCTCTTTTACCCCAAAATAGCTCCTATTGCGACGTCACTTGCATCGCATATCAACTCAAATAGTTGCGCCCAATCTGTGGCAATGATAATTGGCGCGGTCACCAATCTGTTTTTCAGCTCTTCAAATGCTCTCAGACAAGAATCATCAAATTTGAAGAGGATATCTTTCTCAAGAAGCCTGCACAGAGGAGAAGACATTTTTGAAAAGTCTTTAATGAAACGACGATAAAAACCTGCATGACCCAAAAAACTACGAATGCCCTTAACAGATGTTGGTGGGGGTAATTTTTCAATTACCTCCACATTTGCCTTGTCCACCTACAAACCAATTTTGGACACCTTGTTCCCCAAGACTATACCTTCTCGTACCATGAAATGACATTTTCCCCAGTTTAGCACCAAGTTTGTCTCTTCACTCCTAGCAAGCACTTTATCAAGGCTCATTAAACAATTATCAAAAGAACACCCAAACACAGAAAAATCATCCATGAACATTTCCACAAATCTTTCAACCATGTCAGTAAAAATAGCCATCATATACATTTGAAAAGTCGCAGGTGCATTACAGAGGCTAAATGGCATTCTCTTGAATGCATACGTGCCATATGGACACGTAAATGTGGTCTTCTCTTGGTCCTCTAGGGATATAGAAATCTGATTATAGCCTGAATAGCCATCCAGGAAACAATAGTATTCTTGTCCAGCTAGTCTATCAAGCATTTGGTCAATAAAAGGAAGGGGGAAGTGGTCCTTGCGGGTGGCATTGTTTAATTTTCGATAATCTATGTAAATTCTCCACCCTGCCACAATTCTTGTGGGAATCAAGTCATTATTTTCATTAACCACTACAGTCATTCCCCCCTTCTTAGGCACATATTAGATAGGGCTTACCCATTTGCTATTAGAGATTGGAAATACAATACCTGCATCGAGTCACTTAATCACTTCTTTTCTTACCACATCTTTCATGATTGGATTTAGGCGGCGCAGTTCTCTACACTTGGCTTGGGTCCGTCCTCCATATGGATTTTATGCATGCAAAAGGCTGGACTAATGCCTCTAATGCCAGACATCGTCCACCCAATGGCTCGCTTGTGCTCATGCAACACTCTTAACAACTTTTCTTCCTGTAATTTAGACAAGTCAGAGGAAATAATAACAGGTAGAGTGTCAGAACAACCTAAATAAGCATATGGAAGTTGTGGGGGCAAGGGTTTAAGTTCCAAATTTAGAGCCTCTTCAATTGACGGCTTTGGTGGAGGACCACTCGACCTATTTAAGGGCTCAAAGGGGTTTAATCCTTGCATGTAGACACATGATACATCTAGTAAATGCATCATCTCTTCAACCTCGTCATCAATCTCCAAGCTATAGAACAACATGAGTGTTTTCTCTAGAGAATCGTCTAGATATACACTCTGATCTATCCGTTTCTCATCCACCTCCACAACAGATATCATAGAGAGCTCCTCATAATGGCGAGGAAGTTGAATCGCCTTGTAGACATTGAAAACCGCTTTCTCGTTGTCCATCCTCATAATCATCTTTCCCTCTCTTACTTTAATAATCGCATCACCTGTAGCCAATAGAGGTCGTCCCAATATGATTGGAACTTGTTCATCAGTCTCATAATCTAGGATAATGAAGTCCGCTGGGAAGATAAATTTCCCAATTTGCAACAACACATCTCCAATCACTCCTTCAGGGTAAGCTATGGATCTATCAGCTAGTTGCAACATCACAGTGGTTGGTCTTGGAGCTCCCAGACCCAATTGCTTGAACACGGACAAGGGCATCAGATTTATGCTCGCCCCCAAATCACAAAAAGCACGGCCCACATCAATTGTCACGTCCCAAATTCACCTATAGGTCGTGATGGCGCCCAACATCCCAGCTAGGCAAGCCAACTAATGATTTAAACATATATTCATTTCTTTAAAAATTATCCGAGTGATAAAACTCGGAGTACTTGCAAAAAATCAAGACAATGTGAAAAATAAGATAAATTAAAACCCAAGTAAAATAATTAAATCCAAAAATTCTACTAGTGTGTGTGCCAAGACCCGGTGTCACGAGTATATGATCATCTAGTAGATTATACAAAATTCTAAATATTATCTGAAATAAAATAGACATAATACAAATACAAGAAGAGGCACTAGTTGCTGCAGAACGGCTCAGAAAGGCAGCTCACCACTAAGCCTCTAGATAACGTGGGTGCGCTCCGATAGGTCCTCCGATAGTACATGTATCAGGTCCTGCACAAAAAGTGCAGCAAGTGTAATATGAGTACGTAAACAACGTGTACCCAGTAAGTATCAAGCCTAATCTCGAAGAATTAGTGACGCAAGGTCGACTTTGACACTCACTATGGGTCAATAATATTACAATAGAATATAATGAATTAAACATGATTTTTAGATGAACAACAATAATTTTCTTAACAAGCAGAAATAATTAATTCCTTACATTTCAATAATTTCCAATTTATCAATTAACTTCACAAGCAGCAATAAAAATATCAAGGTATCATGTAATTATTATTATTAGGCACGATTTCTACCGAGGTCGTACAGCCCAATCCAGAGTGTCGTATACACTGCCAAGGGACGTGCGACGCGATCCATAGATGCATCTATACTGCCGACAAGAAAGGATGACATTTTTTTATGAACCTCCGGAATGAGAAGTTATTATAATATTAACACGTAGGATGTTCAATATATATTAACAATTCAATAATTTACACAACATTTCAAGTATATTAAGTTTCAATCTTTTACTATTTCCTCAAATAATTTGCAATATAATTCCAGTAATTTAATTAAATAAAAGGAGCAATTATCACAAGTAATTTATGATTTGAGTCCTAAACTACCCGGACATTAACATAATTAGTAGCTATGCACGGACTTTCATCACCTCGTGCGTACGTAGCCCCCACTATTAGCAGCAATTATTAATATGAATCACCTATGGGGTAAATTTCCTCTTACAAGGTTAGGCAAGAGATTTACCTTGTCTCAAAGCCCACTTCCCGATCACAATGTCGCGAAAATCTCAATTCGGTGCCAAAAAATCCGAAACTATCCAAAAGTTATATAAAATAATTAATACATGTTCAATAATTTGAAATTAGACTATTAAATAAATTACTCTATCCAAAAATGGTAAATTCCTAAAATTCACCCCGCACCCACGTGCTCGGATTCCAAAAATTTTCGAAGGAAATCGTTACCCATAATCTCAAAAACTCAAATATACAATTTTCATCCAATTCCATAATCATTTTCGTGGTTAAAATCTCATTTTTATACAAATCTAGGTTTTTCCTCTAACCCTTTATTTTCATGATTTCAAGTATAATCTACCCATAATCTATGTATTTAACTCAAAGTGTGTAGAATTAACTTACCTTCAAGCTGCTAGTTGAAATCTCCTCTCAAAAAGCTCCAAAATCGCCAAACAAATGGAGGAAATACGAGCTAAAAATGACTGAGCCTCATCCCTTTTTAAGGTTCTTCCCAGGCAGTATTTCTGCATCTGCGGTGCTTGGGCCGTATTTGCGGCGTCGCTTCTGCGAACCTCGGTCTGCTTCTGTGGAAGAACCCAAGGCTGGCGAGGCTCGCTTCTGCGGATGAAGACCCGCTTCTGCGCCAAGTCTGCCGCTCCTGCGGCTCATCTCTCGCACCTGTGGCTGGCCAAGCGCAGGTGCGATTCTGACAGCAGCTGGGAGCTTCAGCTTTGGCTCCCAATTTCCAACTTGGTCCGAGCCTCGTCCGATTAACCCCTGAGGCCCCGCTCGAACATACCAATAAGTATGAAATCATAAAACGAACTTGCTCGAACCCTCAGAATGTGTAAAACAACATCAAAACTAAGAATCATACCTCAAACCAAATTGATTCAACTTAGAACTTTCAAATTCTTCAAACTTACTCCGAACGCCCCAAAACATACTTAAACTACTCGGAATGACACCAAATTTTGTGTGCAAGTCTTAAATCACCACACTGAGATATTCTCAGGCTCGGAATTCCAAACGGACTTCAATTACTCCAAAACCTACTCCAACCCAATTTTAAAGAACATTAAACCTTCAAATAGTTACTTTTTACTATTAAGCTCTGAAACGCTCCCAGGTTGTTCAAAACCCGATTCGAACATACGTCCAAGTCCAAAATCATCATACGAACTTATTGGAACCATCAAATCCCGATTCCAGGTTCGTTTTTCAAAAAGTTGACCGAAGTCCAACTTGGGCTTTTAAAGCCAAATTAAAGAACTAAGTGTTCCGATTTCAACCCGAATACTTCCATATCATGAACCGACCATCCCCACAAGTCATAAATTAATAAAAGCACATACAAGGAGTTTTATTTAGGGGAATTAGATTCTAAAAGTCAAAATGACCGGTTGGGTCATTACATCAATATTACCAATCCGCACAGGGATGGTGAAGCTGCCAGGGTCCTTAAGCTTTTGAGGAAGCTTGTTTTGGACCCTCGAAGTGCACTCCTCAGTAAGTGCGACTGTCTCGAATTCAGTCAATCTTCTCTTGTGAGCCACTATATCTTTGATGTACTTAGCATATTTTGGAATTTCACGGAGTACATCCGCCAATGGAATATTTAATTGAACCTTACTCAACATAGATAGAAATTTATTAAACGTGCGATCATCATTCTTATTTTGTAACCTTTGGGGGAAAGGTGGTGGCGGCCTTGCAGCACTTACTGGCTCTGAACTTGCATCATCTTTCTTTGACTCGGGTGTTGCCTTAGGAATCAACTCCCCCTCAGGTGTAGGCTTATTTCTTCTCTTCTTTGGCATTTCTTCCAATTCTTTCCCGTTTTTGAGTGTGACTGCATTAACCTGAGGGTTCTTCTCTGTATCACTGGGAAGAGCGCCCACATGCCTGGTATTTTGATTTGATGCTAACTGCCCAACTTGCCTCTCAAGATTTCTGAAATCTGTCATGAGTTGTTGATTATCAAGCAACAACTTCTTTAACGGGTCATTTATACTCTCCTCAACTTGTTGGGGTGGCTTCTGAGATTGACTGTAATTTTCTTGGTGTCTATACTGATTCTGAGTCACCTGATTTCCATCCCAAGAGAAGTTAGGGTGATTCTTCTAATTTGGGTTATAAGTGTTCCCATATTGTGCATGCTGCTGATTCATCAGACCCCTACTCTGTTTCCCCACATAATAGATGGATTCAGGATTCGTGGGACATATGTCACTCGTGTGACCTTCACCATATAACTCACAGGAACGCGACATATGTTGCACATGTTGCATTTATTGCGTTTGGTGCATTGTCATTCTATTCATCTGATTTGCTAATTTTGCTATATCTGCTCTTATGGCTAAGAAATCATCATGCTCAATTACACTTGCTGCTTTCTATTTAGTTGCTCTTCGTGATTCCCCATCTCCTTGCCAATTATTATCATCAGCAGTGAAATTATTTAGCAGTTGTTGGATTTTACTATACGGCCTTGCCATGCAACTACCCCACAAGATGAATCAAGATTCATCTTTGATGTCTCGTCTAACCTATCAACGAAAGTATGACCCAATACCTCATCAGTATGACAATGATGTGGGCAGTCTCTGAGTAGCTTCTTGTATCTTTCCCAAGCT
>AWOL01S0174960.1:0-11568 GCA_000715115.1 Nicotiana otophora
TCCAATCCTTTGCTGAGGCCAGCAGCTTCAGGTAATTGGCAAGCTCCACCGATTTGGAAAGAATATGACACTCATTCGAAACCGAAAGAATGGAAATTTTCTTTCCATGAGAGTCTTGAGAGGGTTCCGAATAAGTATTTTCCAAGCTCCCGTGGTCGGGAGACCGTGGAGAAGAGGCACTTCCTACCGATTCAGCTGGTACCGTTTGAGAAGAAGTAGCTGGTGTCGGTGGAGAAGGAGCAGCTGATACGGATGGAGAAGAAACAACTGGTGTAGAAAGAGTGGCAGTTATTGCTGGCTCAGACATTGGTGGAAGAGGAAGGTCGAGGGTCGAACTCCTTTAACCGGAGACATCAACAGGGATCGGAAAGAAGGAATCGGCATTTTCAACCAAATTTATTTTCCCCAGAGTGCCTGAACTTCTTCTGGCGGGGTATTTTGGAACTCTCCTGGCTGAGCATCCAGTTAAACCGATGAAGATCTTTTCCTTCTTTGAAGGGAGGCCTCTCCATCATTAGCCTTTTATTAACATCGAGGACCATTGTGGCCGGTTTGATTGGTGTTTCTTTCACTCTCTTCTTCGGAGTCCCAATCGAGGAGGTACGCTTCCTCTTTGGTTTCTTATTTTTGAACTGGGGACTCCGGGAGGAGGTACCTCACCGGAAGCACGAGTAGATACACGAGCCCTACTCCGTTAAGGGCATTCTGCAATACCTGTTCGGCCTCTTTTAGGTCATTGAGAGCCTCGATGTCGGGGCACACGATGGAACCCTTTGGAAGTCTTGTGTGGAGCAAAAAGGTAGTTAACAGAATATTCGTAAGTTATTGAGATTGAAAGAAAGAAGAATTTTTTCTTACCATAATTCTTGGTTTTCCACCCATATTTGGGAGCCATGTTTTTCCACCATCGGGATTTCGGAGTAGTAATATTTCGAATTTTCTGAACCCAGTGGGCCAGACCTTGAACCCGTGGTGGTTCCCAATGGGTAGCTGGAAATGAAGGAGATAAAAAATCAGCAAAGAAGAAAGTTTTTATTTTTAAGTGGAAAAGGAATGATACCTGAAGACTTACGGAAAAGATTCCATGATTCAGGAAAAGCTGGCGTTGTGGTCGGACTGATGTCCCTGGTAGCAATAACAACAAACCTCTTCATCTATCCACAGTCGTTGTCTTCATCAATGCTGGTAAGAAGTGCATGATGATCGCACTTGCTAAGGTTTAGAACGCCCCCACGAAAAACCTTTGGGGAGTAGAGGTTCATTATGTGCGTAAGAGTTAGGGTTTCCCCGGTCTCAGCTCATAATTGGCGGAGACATGCCACTCTATGCCATATGGATGGACCTAATTGTGACAAGCAAATTTGGTATCAGTGGCAAAACTCTTAGATTATTGGGTCAATTCCTTCACCCGCTCCCAAGGTAAAAGGACCCAAAGTGAAGGGGTATGTATAAATATACATAAACCCCGTCCTGGAGTAGGTAGCTTGCTCTATCGCAACGGGAGTGAGGATCTCCATGTTTTCCAAATTACATTCCTCCTTCACAACTGGGATGCTAGGAGGCCGAATGGAAGAAGGGTATTTATGAACAAGCCAGAACCTATCACTTTTAGAATTTGGAAGTGGTCTGTGTTCTTAAAGATCAGATGTCGTGCTAAAGTGAAGTGGTATGATGGTGTTTACGGCTGGAGGTTTAGACTCGACATCAATCTCTTCAGTTCTGCTCTTCTTTGGGGCCCCACCAAAGAGAAGGCCAGAGTTTCCGGGGACGACAGTGTTTGAAGACATGTTTATGAAGAAAAAACAAATTACTGAGAAAGATGAATATTGCATAAGAGCTCTAAGGAGATTCAAAGAAGAAGAATAAGAAGTTGTAAAAGGTAAAGAATAAAATGAGGAGTAGTGGAGAAGATATAGGCGGTAAAAAATCGTGGCCATGATTACCTCGAGAATTGGCAAAAATATTTGCCAAATCGTGGGGTAACACCTGTTCGGGTCATTAAATATGGAGAGACGTGCGTCCTTTCAAATGTCCGAAATTTTTCAGAAACTTGGCCGCTAAGGAAAGTGATTTTCTCTACTTTCTGATGACACTAAAGTATTGTCACCAAAACGTAGGGGGTTATCTATATACGATAAAATTGGATAGCGACAATTGGACGAATGAAGGGATGACACGTGGAACTGAGGACAAGTGGGACGTGAGTCAGCAGATAAGTGGCACCGAATGCAAGTATGTGACCGGTACTGGATGAATCCCGAAGACAGTGTATTATTGCTCGTACTTTTGCTACCGAAAAGATTAAGCTCACAACCATGCTAGTTTTTCCTTTAATTTTATTTCATTTCATAACTCTTTGTTTTTTACTTATCTAATATTCATTGGGTCAAATTTATTCACCTGTCTATAAATCTTGTTACAAATTCAATTATACCGGTGCACGGGTAAACATGAAATAGAGTCCACCAATAAAGAGTCTTAAGGCTCATTAGGTGAATACAGTAATTTTAGTTATTATTGTTAAATCCTAATTGCTCTTATATAAGTACACATATTACTATATATACTTTTTCATGTTTTTTTTCTCTCTATCAAGTTAAATTAGGGTTTAGACTATAATTTCGTGGGTCATTCGGTTATACAGTCACAACCACACCAGTAATTAAATGTTCTCATTTGACGATTATGCAACATTTCTTATCCTACATTTTCCTTATCTAAGAGTGATCTATTTATGATTTGTATACGAATAAAATCGGGGTCGCCCCTTGCTTGACTAATCGAGACTGGAATATGATATATTAAGGTCCGACCTCGAGATATATCGAACCAATGTGTGAAGTAATATCATCAAGCTCGAGACCTCAGGACCGAAAAAAATCGAGATCAGTCGAGATCGAGGAAAACTTATTGAGTCGGATAACTGAAAAATGAAATATCCACGATCTAGCATAGATCATAGCGAAAATCTCGGCATGTATCAAGGATTGGCTAATTAATTAGCCAATCATAAGATTTCTTACTTCATTTAGAATTGTATCAAGAGTAGGACCGCCCTACTATATAAAGAGGGTCTGACCATTTGTAAAGGATCATCATTTTACGCAACATAAAGCAATATACTGTCTTTTTCTAGCTTTCATTATCTTGTTACCATGTTCTTACATCAGTAGAAACTCTTCTTGGTTCAAGGGTGATCGAACTCGAGTTCCAAGGCTATTCAATTCATTCAGTTTGAATTTATTACTTTTATCATCAAATTCAATATTGATAAATTCTCTAAATTTGTGTCAAGTTACATTACCTATCCTTAAAACTGCGTATAAATTCAATTGTTATCCATTTTTTGGGTGAACAGTTTGGCGCCCACCGTGGGGATAAGGATAATAGTGGTTATTTGATACAAATTCCCATAACACACTATTTTTCACTTGTTCTTTGAAGTGTATTTGATTCCAGGCTAAAATACAAAAATGTCAAACTCTAAATCAGCACCTCTGCATATTGACAACGAGTCCGGTCACCAAGGTAATAACAACATAGTGCCCGATAACGAGATACCGCTTGCTGATGGCAGATTTGATCGACGCTAATTTGCATGTGGCTATCGATGCAAATTTGCCTACCAATCCCGAAAATAGCGTTCGTGCTGGAGCCCGATCGGCAATGCGGAACACACAAAACATTGAAGAAGATGGGTTCANTAGTTCTGCTCTTCTTTGGGGCCCCACCAAAGAGAAGGCCAGAGTTTCCGGGGACGGCAGTGTTTGAAGACATGTTTATGAAGAAAAAAAAAATTACTGAGAAAGATGAATATTGAATAAGAGCTCTAAGGAGATTCAAAGAAGAAGAATAAGAAGTTGTAAAAGGTAAAGAATGAAATGAGGAGTAGTGGAGAAGATATAGGCGGTAAAAAATCGTGGCCATGATTACCTCGAGAATTGGCAAAAATATTTGCCAAATCGTAGGGTAACACCTGTTCGGGTCATTAAATGTGGAGAGACATGCGTCCTTTCAAATGTCCGAAATGTTTCAGAAACTTGGCCGCTAAGGAAATTGATTTTCTCTACTTTTTGATGACACTAAAGTATTGTCACCAAAACGTAGGGGGTTATCTATATATGATAAAATTGGATAGCGACAATTGGACGAATGAAGGGATGACACGTGGAACTGAGGACAAGTGGGACGTGAGTCAGCAAATAAGTGGCACCGAATGCAAGTATATGACCGGTACTGGATGAATCCCGAAGACAGTGTATTATTGCTCGTACTTTTGCTACCGAAAAGATTAAGCTCACAACCATGCTAGTTTTTCCTTTAATTTTATTTCATTTCATAACTCTTTGTTTTTTACTTATCTAATATTCATTGGGTCAAATTGATTCACCTGTCTATAAATCTTGTTACAAATTCAATTGTACCGGTGCACGGATAAACATGAAATAGAGTCCACCAATAAAGAGTCTTAAGGCTCATTAGGTGAATACAGTAATTTTAGTAATTATTGTTAAATCCTAATTGCTCTTATATAAGTACACATATTACTATATATACCTTTTCATGTTTTTTTCTCTCTATCAGGTTAAATTAGGGTTTAGACTATAATTTAGTGGGTCATTCGGTTATACAGTCACAACCACACCAGTAATTAAATGTTCTCATTTGACGATTATGCAACATTTCTTATCCTACCTTTTCCTTATCTAAGAGTGATCTATTTATGATTTGTATACGAATAAAACCGGGGTCGCCCCTTGCTTGACTAATCGAGACTGGAATATGATATATTAAGGTCTGACCTCGAGACATATCGAACCAATGTGTGAAGTTATATCGTCAAGCTCGAGACCTCAGGACCGAACAAAATCGAGATCAGGCGAGATCGTGGAAAACTTGTTGAGTCGGATAACTGAAAAACGAAATATCCACGATCGAGCATAGATCATAGCGAAAATCTCGGCATGTATCAAGGATTGGCTAATTAATTAGCCAATCATAAGATTTCTTACTTCATTTAGAATTGTATCAAGAGTAGGACCGCCCTACTATATAAAGAGGGTCTGACCATTTGTAAAGGATCATCATTTTACGCAACATAAAGCAATATACTGTCTTTTTCTAGCTTTCATTATCTTGTTACCATGTTCTTACATCAGTAGAAACTCTTCTTGGTTCAAGGGTGATCGAACTCGAGTTCCAAGGCTATTCAATTCATTCAGTTTGAATTTNCTCTTGGTTCAAGGGCGATCGAACTCGAGATCCAAGGCTATTCAATTCATTCAGTTTGAATTTATTTCTTTTATCGTCAAATTCAATATTGATAAATTCTCTAAATTTGTGTCAAGTTACATTACCTATCCTTAAAACTGCGTATAAATTCAATTATTATCCGTTTTTTGGGTGAACAGTTTGGCGCTCACCGTGGGGCTAAGGATAATAGTGGTTATTTGATACAAATTCCCATAACACACTATTTTTCACTTGTTCTTTGAAGTGTATTTGATTCCAGGCTAAAATACAAAAATGTCAAACTCTCAATCAGCACCTCTGCATATTGACAACGAGTACGATCACCAAGGTGAAAATAACAACATAGTGCCCGATAACGAGATACCGCCTGCTGATGGCAGATCCGATCGACGCTAATTTGCATGTGGCTATCGATGCAAATTTGCCTACCAATCCCGAAAATAGCGTTCGTGCTGGAGCCCGATCGGCAACTCGGAACACACAAAACGTTGAAGAAGATGGCATCAACCTACGAATGATCTTCGAAATGTTGCGTGCTCAATAGACGATGATAGCTCAGTTACAGAACCAAAGTTGTGCACCAAGCAGGGCTGAGCCCGATCCTCCCCGGGAAGTCACACGCAGGGATGAATCGTTCGTAGAAAAGTCAAACGAACATAAGTCGGGGACTAGCTCCGAAGTTATAAAGATGCTTGAGGAGCTGACAAAACGGATAGAATCAGGGGAGAAGAAGATTGAGGCTAATTACAAAAAGGTGAAAACTTACAATTCCAGGGTAGACCAAATCCGAGGAGCACCTCCAATATTGAAGGGCCTGGATTCCAGGAAGTTCGTACAAAAACCCTTTCCTCCGAGTGCGGCTTCGAAGCCGATCCTCAAAATATTTTGCATGCTTGAGATTCCTAAGTACAATGGGACGATTGACCCAAACGAGCATGTCACCTCTTACACATATGCAATTAAAGGGAAAGATCTAGAGGACGAGTGGACGACTAGATTGAATCCGTGTTACTAAAGAAATTCGGGGAGACCCTGTCAAAAGGAGCTATGATATGGTACCATAATTTACCACCTAACTCTATCGATTCTTTTGCTATACTTGCAGATTCTTTTATAAACGCACATGCGAGAGCCATCAAAGTCGAGACTAGGAAGTCGAACCATTTCAAGGTATGACAGAAAGATAACAAGATGCTCAGAGAGTTTGTGTCTCGGTTCCAAATGGAACGAATGGACCTGCCACCGGTTGCCGATGATTGGGCCGTTCAAGCTTTCACTCAAGGAGTCAACGCACGAAGCTCAGTGGCTTCACAACAGTTTAAGCAGAACTTGATAGAATATCCGGCCGTTACCTGGGCCGATGTACATAATCGGTATCAATAGAAGATAAGAGTCGAAGACGACCAACCGGGGGCTCCTTCGACCTTTACAAACTGATCCAACACAAAGGCATTCCAACCAAATATGCAAATATCATGGCACACATGGTCATAGAATGGAGGATTGCCGACAATTAAGAGAAGAAATAGCTATATTATTCAACAATGGGCATCTTCGAGAATTTCTGAGTGACCAAGCTAAGAATCATTTGAGAAACATGGATTCCAATAAACAGAATGAACAAGACAAGCCCCAACACGTCATTCATATTATCATCAGAGGGGTCGATGCTCCTCAAGGTCCGATAATAAAACGCACCAAAGTATCAATCACAAGGGAAAAACGGACTCAAGATTACATACCAGAAGAAACTTTATCTTTCAACGACAAGGACGCAGAAGGGATCATGTAGCCCCATATGATGCACTGGTAATTTCTGTACTTATTAATAAAACTCGAGTTAAACGTATGTTGATTGATCTAGGTAGTTCGGCCAACATCATTCGATCGAGGGTCGTAGAACAACTCGGCCTACAGGATCAAATCGTGTCTGCGGCCCGAGTGCAAAACAGATTCAACATGACTTGCGAAACTACTAAGGGAGAAATAACGTTGCCGGTAAACGTAGCCGGTACCACCCAGGAGGCCAAGTTTTATGTGATCGAAGGGGACATGATGTACAATTCCCTATTCGGGAGGCCATGGATCCACAACATGAGGGCTGTGCCCTCGACCCTTCACCAGGTATTAAAATTTCTAACANAAGGGAAAGATCTAGAGGAAGAGTGGACGACTAGATTGAATCCGTGTTACTAAAGAAATTCGGGGAGACCCTGTCAAAGGGAGCTATGATATGGTACCATAATTTACCACCTAACTCTATCGATTCTTTTGCTATGCTTGCAGATTCTTTTGTAAATGCACACGCGAGAGCCATCAAAGTCGAGACTAGGAAGTCGAACCATTTCAAGGTATGACAGAAAGATAACAAGATGCTCAGAGAGTTTGTGTCTCGGTTCCAAATGGAACGAATGGACCTGCCACCGGTTGCCGATGATTGGGCCGTTCAAGCTTTCACTCAAGGAGTCAACGCACGAAGCTCAGTGGCTTCACAACAGTTTAAGCAGAACTTGATAGAATATCCGGCCGTTACCTGGGCCGATGTACATAATCGGTATCAATAGAAGATAAGAGTCGAAGACGACCAACCGGGGGCTCCTTCGACCTTTACAAACCGATCTGACACAAAGGGATTCCAACCAAATATGCAAATATCATGGCACACATGGCCATAGAATGGAGGATTGCCGACAATTAAGAGAAGAAATAGCTATATTATTCAACAATGGGCATCTTCGAGAATTTCTGAGTGACCAAGCTAAGAATCATTTGAGAAACATGGATTTTAATAAAAAGAATGAACAAGACAAGCCCCAATACATCATTCATATTATCATCGGAGGGGTCGATGTTCCTCAAGGTCCGATAATAAAACGCACCAAAGTATCAATCACAAGGGAAAAACGGACTCGAGATTACATACCAGAAGAAACTTTATCTTTCAACGACAAGGACCCAGAAGGGATCATGTAGCCCCATATGATGCACTGGTAATTTCTGTACTTATTAATAAAACTCGAGTTAAATGTATGTTGATTGATCTAGGTAGTTCGGCCAACATCATTCGATCGAGGGTCGTAGAACAACTCGGCCTACAGGATCAAATCGTGTCTGCGGCCCGAGTGCAAAACAGATTCAACATGACTTGCGAAACTACTAAGGGAGAAATAACGTTGCCGGTAAACGTAGCCGGTACCACCCAGGAGGCCAAGTTTTATGTGATCGAAGGGGACATGATGTACAATTCCCTATTCGGGAGGCCATGGATCCACAACATGAGGGCTGTGCCCTCGACCCTTCACCGGGTATTAAAATTTCTAACAGCAGAAGGGATAAAGATGGTTTACAGAGAGCAACCCGCCGCAAAGGAGAAGTTTGACGTCGATGAAGTAATTATGATATCAACACTCTCATCGACAAAGGAATCAGGTTTGAAAGCAAAACAGGAAGCCAAATAGAAATCATCGATGCCATCCCCGACCCAATCGGACAAGCAAGGGATTGACGAATACGACGATTACGGGGTTTCTCGATCCTTTATAACTCCGGATGATTCTGATGCTACTAAATTGACGATCGAAGAGCTGGAAAAAGTCATACTGGTCAAACATCTGCCCGACCGAAAGGTATACTTGGACACAGGATTAACTCCCAAGCTCAGAAAAAGACTCATTCAATTTTTTATTACTAATATGAATTATTTTGCTTGATCCTATCTCGATATGACAGGGATTCCACCGGAGATCACCACTCATAAACTAAGCCTGGACCCGAAGTTCCATCCGTTGAAGTAGAAAAAGAGATCCCAATCTAAGATCAAGCATGCCTTCATCAAAGACGAGGTAACCAAGCTTCTTAAAATAGGGTATATCCGGAAGTAAAATACCCCAAATGGTTAGCAAACATAGTAGTAGTCCCTAAGAAAGGGAACAAACTTAGGATGTATGTAGATTACAAAGATTTAAATAAAGCATGCCCCAAATATTCTTATCCTTTGCCTAATATCGATCGCATGATCGATGCCACGGCTGACTACGAGACCCTTAGTTTTCTCGATGCATATTCCGGGTACAACCAAATATAAATGAACCCGAATGATCAGGAAAAGACCTCGTTCATCACTAAATATGGTACCTACTGTTATAACATAATGCCATTTGGATTAAAAACTTAAGGTGCCACTTATCAACGCCTAGTAAACCGGATGTTTAAAGAACAAATAGGGAAATGTATGGAAGTTTACATTGATGATATGTTAGTTAAGTCCCTGTGAGCAGAGGACCATTTGAAGCATTTGCAGGAAACCTTCAGTATATTGAGGAAATACAACATGAAATTGAACCCGGAAAAATGCGCATTCGGGGTCGGGTCAGGCAAATTTCTCGGATTCATGGTATCCAATAGAGGAATCGAGATCAACCCCAACAAGATCAGAATTATCGAGGACATTACGGTAGTAGACAATGTAAAGGCCATACAAAGGTTAACCGGGTGCATAGCCGCCCGGGGGTGATTCATCTCGAGATCCTCAGATAAGAGTCATCGATTTTTCTCGTTGCTGAAGAAGAAAACTAACTTCACATGGACTCCGGAATGCCAGTGGGCCTCGGAAGAGCTTAAAAGATACTTATCAAGCCCACCGCTGTTTCACACGCCGAGGGCAGACGAACAGATGTACTTATATTTCGCAGTATCGAAGATAGTGGTAAGTGGAGTCCTAGTCCGCGAAGAACAAGGTATGCAATTTCTGATTTATTATGTTAGTCGGACCTTGGGCGAGGCCGAAACTAAATATCCCCACCAAGAAAAATTGGCGCTCACTTTCATAAGAGCCTCTAAGAAACTAAAATCGTACTTTCAATGTCACCCCATATGTTTGTAACAACTTATCCATTGCAAAATATTATGCACAAACCCAAGCTTTCGGGACGGTTGGCCAAATGGGCCGTAGAAATAAGCGGGTATTATATTGAATATCGACCCAGAATAATCATTAAGTCTCAAATTTTGGTAAACTTTGTGGATTACTTCACACCGACCCTACCCGAGGTCGAAAGAGAGTTGTTAGTGAACTCGGATACGTCCTCAAAAGTCTGG
Organism: Nicotiana otophora; assembly: GCA_000715115.1. Taxonomy (NCBI): domain Eukaryota; kingdom Viridiplantae; phylum Streptophyta; class Magnoliopsida; order Solanales; family Solanaceae; genus Nicotiana; species Nicotiana otophora. The sequence goes on from AWOL01S0174960.1 coordinate 10,351, forward strand.
ACCCTCTTTATGGATAGTGCATCGAACGCAAAGGGGTCCGGACTTGGCATCATACTAAAACCGCCCACAGGCAACGTGGTTAGACAATCTATTAGAACTATGAAATTGACTAATAACGAGGCTGAATATGAGGCCATGATTGCAGGTCTCGAACTAGACAAAAGCTTGGGAGCGGAGGTGATCGAAGCCAAATGCGACTCCCTCCTTGTGGTGAATCAGGTTAATGGAACCTTCGAAGTGAGGGAAGAACGAATGACAAGATACCTAGATAAGTTACAAGTAACTTTGCATCGATTTAAAGAATGGACTTTGCAACACGTGCCTCGAGATCAAAATAGTGAAGCCGATGCCCTCGCATACTTAGGGTCATCGTTCGAGGACAACGAGCTCAATTCGAGGGTCGTCGTGCAACTCGTGAGGGCAGTAGTCGAAGAAGGCTACACTGAGATAAACTCCACAAGCTTGACATGGGATTGTAGAAATAAATACATAGAGTATTTGAAGACTGGGAAACTTCCCTCATATCCAAAAGAATCAAGGGCCCTGCGCATGAAGGCGGAACGATTCACCTTGTCCGAAGATAGAACCTTGTTCAGAAGAACATTTGATGGTCCACTAGCGATATGTCTGGGACCGGGAGATACCGAGTATGTTCTGAGGGAAGTTCATGAGGGCATTTGTAGAAATCATTCCGGTGCCAAATCATTGGTTCAAAAGGTAATCAGAGCCGGCTATTACTGAATCAACATGGAAAAACATACAAAAGAGTTTGTTCGAAAATGTGACAAATATCAAAGACATGCACCGATGATTCACCAACCCGGGGAACTACTCCATTCAGTCTTATCACCATGGCCATTCATAAAGTGGGGAATGGACATCGTTGGCCCTCTTCCATGGGTACCAGGGAAAGCTCAATTTATTTTATTTATGACTGACTATTTTTCTAAGTGGATTGATGCACAGGCTTTCGAGAAGGTGAGGGAGAAGGAAGTCATTGACTTCATTTGGGACCACACCATATGTCGGTTCGGGATGTCATCCGAAATTGTGTGTAACAACGGGAAACAGTTCATCGGCAGCAAAGTAACCATATTTCTTGAAGATCACAAGATCAAAAGAATCCTATCAACACCTTATCATCCTAGCGGGAATGGGCAAGCCGAATCGACCAACAAAACCATCATCCAAAATATTAAGAAGAGGCTAACCAATGCC
>AWOL01S0174991.1:0-14126 GCA_000715115.1 Nicotiana otophora
GTTAAGGCTACCGACATAGCGGAATAGTATGCTCAGTTGTATATCAAGGAAATTATTAGGCTGCGTGGAACTCCAGTTTCCATCATTTCTGATCGGGGAGCACAATTCACAACTAACTTTTGGAAGAAATTTCAGCAAGGGTTGGGTACTCAGGTAAATATTAGTACAACGTTCCATCCACAGACCGACGGAAAGTCAGAGAGGACTATTCAGACGCTCGAGGATATGTTGAGCGCTTGTGTTCTCGACTTCAAGGGTAGCTGGGATGATCATTTTCTGCCCATAGAGTTTGTCTACTACAACAGTTATCATGCTAGCATTCAGATGGCACCGTTTGAAGCTTTATATGGTAGGAGATATAGATCTCCCATTGGGTGGTTCGAGATTGGGGAAGCGGAGTTGATAGGGCCAGACCTCATGCATCAGGCTATAAAGAAGGTTAAGATTATTACAGAATGGTTGAGAACTTCCCAGAGTCGTCAGAAGTCCTATTCGGATATACGTCGTAGGGATTTGGAGTTCAAAGAAGATGATTGGGTATTCTTGAAGGTTTCCCCTATGAAGGGTATAATGCGGTTTGGTAAGAAAGAAAAATTGAGTCTGAGGTATTTCAGACCATACAGAATCATTCAGAGGATTGGCCAGGTAGCTTAAAGATTAGAACTACCTCCAGAGATGTCTTTAGTGCACCCGGTGGTTCATGTATCCATGTTGAAGAATGTCGTTGGAGATTCGTCGCTTATTATTCCAGTTCAAACTATTGAGGTTAATGAAGAATTGACTTACGAAGAAATTCCAGTTGACATTCTTGATAGGCAAGTTTAAAAGTTGAGGAACAAAGAGATTGCCTCCGTGAAAGTACTATGGTGGAACCGGCAAGTTGAAGAGGCCACCTGAGAGGCCGAGGAAGAAATAAAGAAGAAATACCCTAATTTGTTTGAATAGTCATGTATTTATAAAGTTGTCTTCTATTAAAATACTAAGAGTTTACCTTCTATAAGTTATGTATCATTTGTACAGTTGATATTAAGGGTGTTCCTTTTTGGTGATACACTGCTCATGAGGCCATGGTTAGCGGTGTTTTTATGTTATGTTGCATCGTTGGTTCATGTATATGTTGTTAGGGTTGGTTTCTGGGATTCTCTGACAGGTGGATAGTCCCAGTTACAAGTGCAACTAGGGCAAAAATTTTGGGAATTTGGGGAGGTAGTCAAAACTTTGGAATTGTTGGTGTGTGTTAAAGTAGCTGAGTCATATTGGTTTCTAATGGCGGATTGTGGCCCTCATTCAAGAATGAATGATCTTAAGCGGGGGAGAATGTAAGGCCCCGTAAAATTTTACATCAAACTCGGGGTTTCGTGGTGCCGAAATAGGCTTATGTGTTGACCATTGCAGGGATTCTTTGCGGTGCGCATGCGAGCCACAGTTTTAGACATTTTGGGTTGAATAGTGCATTGGGTTGTTGAAGACATTTTTTATGAAGTGCAGGGCATTTCTGCGGCCCAATCTGCAGTTGCAAAACTAATATGCGGACCGCAGATCTGCCGCATACTGGATATAAATCTAGGTAAATGTTTGGACCATTATGCGGCCATATAATCATTTTGTAGACCGCATAACCCATCGCAGACCCTGCACAAAAATTTCCAGAGGGAGGTTCTACGGCGCATTATACAACCGCAGAATAGGTCAGTGGACCGCAGACCGGTCGTAGATTGAGGCTACAATTTTTCTAATTTTTGAACCTGGACCCATTCTTATAAAACAGTTTTAGGGATCAATTTAGAAGGTTAAAACTTATATTTCTAGCGAGAGGTAGTCCCATAGAGTGAGAGGGGAAGTTCCTAAGCTTATCATTCATCAATTCTTGCTCAAAGTTGAAGCATTTACAAGAAGAATTCACCAGGTCTTCATCCTAGAGGTATGATTCTACTCCCTAGCCCTCAATTCCGTGATTTTAATTGAAAATAGGTAATAATCTAAGCAATTCTTGGGTGTGGGAGTTGTTTATTCTACATGCATGTACAATCAAGGGTATAGGGATGATTGTTGAGCTCATTTGGGTAAACTTTGGGTAGTGGGATGAAAGAATCTACCATAGAAGGATCTTGAAACCTTAATGCATATCTAGTATTTGATAAAATGCTCAAGTGAGCTGGAACTATGAACTCCTTCCTGATTTGTGTTCACTTTTGCTATATCTCTAAATAAGTCGAAGTGGCTACGATTTTCGGAACACTGTAGTAATTTAAAAAGCTCGAAATAAGGTATGTTGGATAAACTTCTCTCTTAGAATTGAATTCCCACGATGTTCTTGTAAGTCCCGAGTTGTCCATTATGAATTGACTTTTCTTAATAAGCTTGGTGTCGAAAGATGTATATATATTAATATGTTAAAAATGTGTTCCGGAATATTCTTATCATATTATGTTATTCTTCGGGAGCGTGTTCTAAGTATGAGTATGTATTAAAATGTTGCGACTTCAAGTCAAGCCCAAATGAAAGTGATCATATCAAATTGTGTAAGAAATCACGTGTGCCTAAGACCGTAAATTGCTCAAATGCATGCTTAAACTCTTGAATAGAAATGTTTGTGGTTGACAATCCATGATAATGTTTGAAAGTGAAATAGTGAGCATGAATTATGCAGTACGATCAACGTGCCAAGGATGATATTGCGTTATGGCCAATGGTGCCAATACAATGAATGACATGTAAAGGAATATGAAATGAGTGGTAAATCATTTTAATAATAAATGCCTTGGGAGTATCGTTTAGCCACTAAGGAAGGGATGATCAGAACAACCTAACCCCGAAACTACACGTGCCGGTGTAGGAGTGATTGAGGGGTAAATATCCGTGTAAATGTGATGAGACTGTTTCCTCTTATATGGGATGAGATTGGTGTGTTGAGATGTTTCCCCTTAAATGGAATGAGATTTTTGCTAGCGAGTTGTGATATGATGTCGAGCCACACGACATTGTTGCGAGAAGGCTTAGCCGATCGGGTTGAGATCGGACTCCGTGCTAATGCACGGAGGTGTATCGGTATTAAAGATCTCCTAACTTAAATTACAGAAACTTACTTTGTACATAGCATTTTGAGGTGTAGCCGGGGCCTTGTTGCCGGTGCTGTTGTAGCACTCCTTTGTTCATGTTAGAGGCTCCATAGACATAGTGTGGGTTGTATCTATTTTTGGGAAGGTTAAACTAAAAATATTATAATCGTATCAGCTGTTCCACTTTATCTGTGATTCAACAATGTACTGTTTTGGAGACTTGTTAATGATGTAACTAATGGAAATGAACTGGTTTTATTTTCATGACATCTTGCTGTCTAATTAATTAAATGTGTTCTTCTCTTTATTCATGGGTGAGTTAGGTAGACGGCACTGTGCAGGCTTGCTCGACCGGGGTAACTCTGTTGAGTGCTGGTCGCACTTCCCGAGGTCGGGGCATGACAATCACAGTAGGAATCCATGAGTTAATCGGATTCCGAGAAGGTTGGTAAAGGCGGCTAGGGTTTTTGAAGGAGAAAGGAAGAGGGGCGAGAGAAAATGGAGGCAGCGGTCTTAGGGAAATGGGGATTAGCATTTGGGGTTGTGTAATTAAAAGTGGCAGGGTAGTTGTAAGCCATTGATCATGAGTGATCGACAGTCGGGATTAAAAATTAAGCAGGCTGGGTTGGTTTTACTGGTCACGACGGGGTTGGATTAAAAAGGTCGTTTGGTTTTGGCTAAAGGGATTTGGGCAAGGGTTTTTAGATCTGGGCTGGTAATTTGGGTCCAAAAAGGGCCTAATTTGGGCCAAATGTTAAATAAAAGAAATTAAGAAATAAATAAATAAAATAACTAAATAAATATATAAATACTATTTATGCGACTTAATCTTTAAAAAATAATAGCTAAATATTGTAAATACATAAGAAATGTTATTTTGACCTAAATAAAATAGTAAATTCAATTAATTGTGAAAGTATAGGGTACTAATGCAAATAGTGCAAAATGCAAACGTAATTATATACAAATATTATAGAACACGCATGTGGGTATAAATAATTAATTTGGATGGTTAAATCATCCAACAATAGTTTGAAGGGATGATTAATAAATATTTGAATAATTTAAATGCAAGAAAAATCAATTTAAAACTTTAAGATTATGGAACATTATAGCAAATACTTATATGACTCTTGTCAATTGAGTCACGATGCAAAATGATATTTAAAAAAATATATAAACTATTTTACAAAATATGAGGGAAAAATTGGATATCAATACCAAGCAACGACTGAGGAGCCGCCAGTAGCTCCGATTGGGGCACAGGCACCCAAGATGCCTGTCGTTGCCCCTGGACATCATGAGAGTCTAGCATATTTTTTGAGCATGTTCGACACTCTAGCACAGACGGGATTGATTCCCCTTGCACCAGCCATATATGAGGCTGGGGGAGGAGCACAGACTCCACAGCTCATAGCCTGGAGCAGCGGGTCCTCATTAACCAGGTGCTGAGTATCATGCCAGCACAACCCGTTATACCGGTTCAGCCTGAGGTCCTGCCAAAAGTATCTGAGGAGGAGTAGAGAAGACTTGAGAGGTTAAAGAAGTATGATCCTCCTACTTTCCATGGCACAACTACTGAGGATGCGCAGGGTATTCTAAAGAAGTGCGACCACATTCTCTGCACCATGGGTATTGTGGAGGTGAGCGATGTTGCTTGTACTACATTTCAACTATCAGGAGCAGCATATCGGTGGTGGTAGGCTTACTAGGAGGGTAGGGCAGCTGATGCAGTTTTCAGAGATATTTTTGAGAGAGTTTGTCCCCCAGACCCTTCGGGATGCATGGCGCATAGAGTTTGAGCAGCTGCGTCAGGGGACTATGTTAGTGTCAGAGCAGCTGCGTCAGGGGACTATGCTATTAGATTCAGTGAGTTGTCCCGACATTCACCTTCCTTGGTATCTACAGTTAGAGAGCCAGTCTGCAGATTCATCGAGGGGCTCAGTTATGGTCTTAGTTTCAGTATGGCTCAGAAGTTGGAGACAAATACTCTGTTTCGGCAGGTTATAAAGTTCGCTCGGAAGTTGGAGGGTATGCAGAGCCGAGATAGAGAGGATAGGGAGGCCAAGAGGCCTCGGGGTATTGAAGGCTTTAGTGATGGCCACACTGCAGTTTCAGCTCGACATGGCAGGGGATATGTGAGTCGACTAGTCCATTCACCACTTCCAATTTCTAGCAGCGCTCTGGCTACTCCGAGGTCTCAGGTTGCCCATTTTGCTCAGCCACTGTCCAGTGAACCTCCTACATGGGATTCCTTCAACGGTCAGTCTAGCCAATGAGGCTAGAGTTAGTTTCAACAACCACACCCACCTAGAGATTGTTTTTAGTGGGGTGATACCAAACATATGGTGAGGGACTGCACCAGACTCAGAAGAGGTGCACTTCCATAGACTGCACAGGCGCCACTAATTCCACAGGGTTCACAGGCCATGGTTGCTACTCCAGTTGCTGCTCCACCACCGCCGCCAACTAGGGGTGGAGGTCAGGAGGGTAGAGGTCACCCTAGAGTGGGAGGCCAGGCTCACTTCTATGCCTTTTCAGTTACGATGGAGGCGGTTGAATCACATGGTGTCATCAAAGGTATTGTTCTGGCCTATCATAGGGATACTTCAGTCTTATTTGATCTGGGTTCCACTTATTTATATGTATAATCTTACTTTGCTTCATATTTGGATATATCTCGTGTAAGGCCCTGCAACCGTTTACTAAAACCCGAGGTTTTATGGTGTCGAGGTAGGCTAATGTGTTTGGGGATTGCAGACTTTTGGCTTATATAGTATGTCGGGGAGTTGAAGGAAACATTTTGCACAATATGGTATTTCTGCGGTCCACTATGCGACCGCACAACCTCTTCATGGAACGCAGATCGGCTGCAGAGTGCCACAGAACTTGAGCCAATTTTGGAGGTCATTTTGCGGTCAAGTATGCGGCTGCATAATCATTTTATGGGCCACACAATCCGTCACAGAACAAGCATGAAGATGTTCAGAGAGAGATTTGGTGGCGCGTTATACAACCGCATAACCGTTATCCGGGCTGCATTACGATCGCAGACCCGACCAGGCCTACCTAGTTTTTGGTACCATTTTTGCGGTACCCTTTGCGGACCGCATACTCATTCTGGTCTGCGACGCAGACCCGGCTTCATAAACTTAAGTTTGGGAAAATTTCACCCCACCCTATTTTTTATAACCAACCTTGGTGGTTATTTTAGAGGGTTCCACATGATGTTTTAGAGGAAGGGGAGTGCTTTAGAGAGAGAGGAGGAATCCCTAAGAATTTCTTGCTTTAGAGAGAGAGGAGGAATCCTTAAGGATTTCTTTCATCAATCCTTGCTCAAGTCTTGGAGAATTCAGAAGGAAAACTTGCAAAGTTGTTTTCTAAGGAGGTAAGGTTCTAGACCTAGCTTTCCATTTCGAATTTGGGGTAGAAGATAGGTAATGGGAAGTGTGATTCTTGGGTAGGAGAGTTGTTATTTATGCATGCATGTACCAATAGAGGTGGTGGGGACGTTGTGGAGTATATGTGGGTAACCTATTGAAGTGGGGATTGCTTGTGGGGTAAAGGAACATCACCATAGGACCCTATAGTAGAATATGCTCACCTAGTGTTTGATGAATTGCCTAAATGAGTTGAACCAATGAATATTTTCCTAATTATTGTTCAACTTTGTTATGTACCTAAATAGATTGAAGTTTCTAGGATTTCCGGATAATTACAGTAATTTAAAGAAAGTTCAAAGCAAGGTATGTTGTCTAAACTTCTCTATAAGAATCGAACCCCACGATGTTCTCGTAAGTCTCCAGTATGATGGGCCAAGTTCTTATTTCTCATGTTCCGAGATATTCATTATAAATTTTATTACTCCGAATAAGGTTTGTGTCAAAAGTTATATGTTCAAAATGTGTTCCGAATGCTCTTAGCATATTATGTTATCCTTCGAGAATGTGTTCAAAGTATGGGTCGTGTATTAAAATGTTATGACTTTAAGTCGTGCTTCCAATTAATGTTATTATGCAAAATTGTGGTAGAAAACTCAATGTGCTTAAGACTCTTAATTGCTCATATGTGTACTTAAAGTCTTGATTAGAAATGTCTTGTTGTTGATAATCCATGATGATGCTTGAAAGTAAAATGGGTGAGTATGAAAGATGAAATACGGCCAACAAGCCAAGAATAAGATTATATTTGTGGCCACTAGTGCCAATGAAATTAAAATATGTGTAAACTATTATGGAATGGGCTGAAATCATTTATATAATAAACATTTTGGGAGTATCGTTAGCCACCGAGGAAGGGTTAGGTTGAAATAACCTAACCCCGAAAATACACGTACCAATGTAGGAGTGATTTAGGGGTAAATCCCTGAACTTATGTCTTGATCATATTCCACTTAAATGGGATGAGATGTATGTGTTGAGATTGTTTCCCCTTAATTGGGATGAGGGGATTGCTAGCGGAATGTGATTCGATCCACACGGAATTGTGGTAAGACGACCTAGGCGATCGGGTCGAGTTCGGATGCTATGCCGCGCATATGGTGGTGATTGTGGTCGTGATTTAATGTATTTGGGTGAGATGGCCTATCCGATCGGGCCGTGATTAGACTACGTGCAAAAATCACGGTGGAATATCGGTGCTAAAGATACTGCAACCTAAAATATTGAAATTTACTTGAAAACGTATCTTGCTCCTAAGTTGATGCTTTGGTATTGTTTGAGGCTTCAATTGATCCTATGATTGTTTCTCCTTATGCTTGGTATTGTGACTGTTTTGTTATACCACAAGGTTTCGTGGTGTCAAGGTAGGCTAATGTGTTTAAGGATTGTAGACTTTTGGGTCATATAGTATGTCATGAAGTTAAAGAAAAATATTTGCAAAACATGGCATTTCTGCGGTCCACTATGCGACCGCACAACCTCTTCATGCAACGCAGATCGGACACAGAGTACCACAGAACTGGAGCCAACTTTGGAGATCATTTTGCAGTCAAGTATGCGGTTGCATAATCATTTTTTGGGCCGCACAATCCGTCGCAAAACCAGCATAATGATTTTCGGAGAGATATTTTACGGCGCGTTATGCGACCGTATAACGTTTCTACGGGCTGCATTACGGCCGTAGACCCGACCAGATGTACCTAGTTTTTGGGACCATTTTTGTTGTCCCCTTTGTGGACCGCATACTCCTTCTGCAGTCCGGTCTGCAACCGCAGACCCGGCTTTGTAAGCTTAAGTTTGGGAAAATTTCACCCCACCTTATTTTTTATAAAACAACCTTGGGGGTTATTTTAGAGGGTTCCAACTGATGTTTTATAGGAAAGCTAGTGCTTTAGAGAGAGAGGAGGAATCCGTAAGCATTTTTTTCATCAATCCTTGCTCAAATCTTGGAGAATTCATAAGGAAACTTGCAAAGTTGTCTTCTAAGGAGGTAGGGTTCTTGCCCTAGCTTTCCATTTCGAATTACCTATTGAAGTGGGGATTGCTTGTGGGGTAAAGGAACATCACCATAGAACCCGATAGTCGAATATGGCCACCAAGTGTTTGACGAAATACCTAAATGAGTTGAATCCACGAATATCTTCCTAATTATTGTTCAACTTTGTTATGTCTCTAAATAGATTGAAGTTGCTAGGATTTTTGGATCATTGTAATAATTTAAAGAAAGCTCAAAGCAAGGTATGTTTGCTAAACTTTTCTCTAAGAATCGAACCCCACGATGTTCTCATAAGTCTCCAGTATGATGGGAAAAGTTCTTATTTCTCATGTTCCGCGATATTCATTATAAATTTGACTATTCCAAATAAGCTTTGTGTCTAAAGATATATGTTCAAAATGTGCTTCGAATTATCTTATCATATTATGTTATCCTTCGAGAATGTGTTCAAAGTATGATTCGTGTATTAAAATGCTATGACTTTAAGTCGTGCTTCAAATTAATGTTATTATGCAAAATTGTGGTAGAAAACTCAATGTGCATACTCTTATTTACTCATCTGTGTACTTAATGTCTTGAATAGAAATGCCTTGTTGTAGATAATCCACGATGATGCTTGAAAATAAAATGGGTGAGTATGAAATATGAAATACGGCCGACATGCCAAGAATGAGATTACATTTGTGTCCACTAGTGCCAATGAAATGAAAAGATGTGTAAAATATTATGGAATGGGCTGAAATCCTTTATGTAATAAACATTTTGGGAGTATAGTTAGTCACCGAGGAAGGGTAGGTTGAAATAACCTAACCCCAAAACTACACGTGCCGATGTATGAGTGATTTAGGGGTAAATCCCCAAACTTATGTGTTGAGAATATTCCCCTTAAATGGGATGATATTGATGTGTTGAGATTATTTCCCCTTAAATGGGATGATGTTGATGTGTTGAGATTATTTCTCCTTAAATAGGATGAGAGGATTGCTAGCGGAATGTGATTCTATCCATACGTCATTGTGGTGAGACGGCCTAGACGATCAGGTTAAGATCGGACGCCATGCCGCGCACATGGTGGTGGTTGTGATTGTGATTGAATGTATTTGGGAGAGATGGCCTAGCCGATCGGTCCGTGATCGGACTCCATGCGAAAATCACGGTGGTATATCGGTGATAAAGATATCCCAACCTAAAATATTGAAATTTACTTGAAAACTTTTCTTGCTCCTAAGTTGATCCTTTGGTATTGTTTGAGGCTTCAATTTATCCTATGATTGTTTCTCCTTGTTTTGTTACTCTTTCTATAGAGAGGGTGTTTAGTCTTTCATACTGGTACTATTCCATATGTACTAACGTCCCTTTTGTCGGGGGGGGATGCATATTTAAGGGATGCAGCTGGTTCTACTTCATTTCGGGGTCTTGTATCTTTTATCATCTATGTATAGTGTTTTGAGGTATAGCTGGAGCCTTGTTGCCGGCACCATCATGATACTTTTTTATGTCCATTAGGGCTCCGTAGACATAGTGTGGGTTGTATATTGGTGTTGGAAAAGTCAAACTAGAATGTTGTATTTGTATCACATGTTCCACTTCAAGCTATGAATGTGTAACATATTTTGAGAACTATAAATGAAGTAATTATGGTAATGAAATTGTGTTGTTCATGTGATCTTCTTATTCTCTAATTAATGGGAATGCACCTTCACTTTATTTATGGGTAAGTTCATGTAGAAAGCATCTAGTAGGCTTACTTGACCGGGATACCTCGATTGAGAGCCGGCCGCGCTCCCCGAGGTTGGGGCGTGACAACTTGTGATTCTTTGAGTGCTCCTATATATGTGTTCATGCATGTGGGAGATTCTATTATCATGGACCGTGTGTATCAGTCGTGTTTAGTCATTATTGGTAGTTATGAGACCAGAGTTGATCTATTGTTGTTTAGTACGGTAGTCTTTGCCGTAATCTTGGGCATCGATTGGTTGTCGCCATATCATGCTATTCTGGATTATCACACCAAGAATATGACACTAGCTATGCTAGGTTTTCCACGGTTGGAGTGGAGGGATACATCGGATTATATTCATAGCAGGGTTGTATCTTTTCTTAAGGCACATCAGATGGTTGAGAAGGGGTGTGAATCATATCTAGCCTTTGTAAGAGATGTCAGTACTGATACTCTTATTATTGAGTCAGTTCCGGTAGTGAGAGATTTCCCAGATGTGTTTCTGGCAGACCTTTCAGCATGTCGCCCGATAGAGATATCAAATCGGGTATTGACCTGGTGTCGGGTACTTAGCCCATTTCTATTCCACCATATCGTATTGCACCCGTGAAGTTGAAGGAGTTAAAGGAACAACTGCAGGAGTTGCCTGCTAAGGGTTTCATCCGGCCTAGTGTTAAACCTTATGGTACTCCAGTTTTGTTTGTGAAGAAGAAGGATTTAACTATGCGGATGTGTATTGATTATAGATAGTCGAACAAGGATATAGTGAAGAACAGGTACCCATTACCGCACATTGATGACTTATTTGACCAGCTTCAGGGTGCTAGTGTGTTCCCAAAGATTTATTTATGGTCGGGACTCGGGATATCATCAGTTGAAGATTCGAGATCCGAATATCCAAAAGACTGCTTTCAGAACTCTGTATGGTCACTACGAGTTTTGTGTGCTGTCATTTTGGGCTGACCAACACCCTAGCAACAGTTATGCACCTAATGAACAGTGTATTCAAGCCATATCTTGATTCTTTCGTCATTGTGTTTATTGATAACATGTTGGTATATTCTTGCAGTCGAGCGGATCATGGGCAGCATTTTAAGGATCATGCTCTAGATCTTGAGGGAGAAGAAGTTATATGCAAAATTCTCCATGTGTGAATTCTAGCTTGATTTAGTGGTATTTTTGGGTCATGTGGTTTCTAGTGAGGGGATCAAGCTAGATTCGAAGAAGGAGGCAGTTCAGAGTTGGCCTAGACTATCTTCGACTCCCGAGATCTGAAGTTTCTTGGCTTGGTCGGATATTATCACCATTTCGTAGAGCGTTTCTTATCCATTGCTGGACATTTGACTAGATTTATCCAAAAGGGTTCTCCATTCAGATGGTCTGAGGAGTGCGAGGCAAGCTTTTAGAAATTCAAGACTATATTGACCACTGCCCCAGAGTTGGTGTTGCCTACAGGTTAGGTGTCTGACACTTTGTATTGTGATGCATAGCGTATTGGGCTTGGCGCGGAGTTGATGCAATACAGTAGGGTGTTTACCTCTGTGTCTTGACAATTGAAAGTTCACGAGAAGAAATACCAGGTTCACGACTTGGAGTTGGCAGCTATTGTTTATACATTGAAGATTTGGACACAATATTTGTATGGTGTTCCATGTGAGGTCTATAATGACCATTAGAGTCTCCAGCATATGTTCAAGCAGAAGGACCTTAACTTGCGGCAGCGAAGATGGTTAAAGTTGCCGAAAGACTATGTCACTATTCTATATCATCCCGGGAAGGCTAATGTGGTGGCCGATGACTTGCGTAGAAAGGCGGAGAGTATGGGTTGTTTGACATATCTACCGGTAGTAGAGAGGCCACTAGCCATGGATGTGCAAACCTTGGCAAACTAGTTTGTGAGATTGGACGTTTCGGAGCCCATTCGGGTTCTTGCATGCGTGGTCTCTCAGTCTTCTTTGTATGAGCACATCAGATACCGTCAGTATGATGACCACCATTTGATTGTCCTAAAGGACACGGTGCACCACAACGATGCCAAAGAGGTTTCTATTGGAGATGATGGGGGTGTTGCGGATGCAGGGCCGGTTATGTGTGCCCAATATGGATGGTTTACGTGAGTTGATCGTTGAGAAGGCCCACAGTTCATGGTATTCCATTCATCTAGGTGCTGCTAAGATGTATCGGGATTTGAGGCAGCACTATTGGTGGAAACGAATGAAGAAAGATATAGTGGAGTTTGTGGCTCGGTGCTTGAACTGTCAGCAGGTGAAGTACGAGCATTAGAGGCCGAGCGGTTTGCTTTAGAGACTTGAGATCCCCGAGTGGAAGTGGGAGCGTATTACCATGGATTTCATAGTTGGGCTCCCACGAACTTTGAAGAAATTTGACGCAGTATGGGTTATTGTGGATAGGCTGACCAAGTTGACACATTTCATTCTAGTGGTGTCCACCTATTTTTCAGAGTAGCTAGCTATGATCTATATCAGGGAGATTGTACGCCTTCATGGTGTGCCGGTATTCCTGAGCCAATGGTCAACCGAAAATAACCTATCTGCCTTCTAAAAGCAGAGGTAAGGATTGCGTACACTCTACCCTCCCCAGACCCCACTTGTGGGACTACACTAGGTATGTTGTTATTATTGTTGCTTGGTATGCGAGTGTCCATTATCTTCGATCGAGGAATGCAGTTCACATCGCATTTATGGAGAGCCGTGTAGCGTGAGTTAGGCACACGAGTTGAGTTGAGTGCAACATTTCACCCCCAAATAGACCGACTGTCCGAGCGCACCATTTAGATATCGGAGGATATGCTACACGTCTGTATTATGGATTTCGGAGGTTCATGGGACCAGTTCCTACCGCTTGCTGAGTTCGCCTACAACAACAACTAAGAAATCGAGTATTTAGATGGCTCCTTATGAGGCAATTTATGGGAAGCGGTGTCGTTCTCCAGTTGGTTGGTTTGAGCTGGGAGAGGCTAGGTTGTTAGGCACTGATTTGGTTCGGGATGCCTTGGAGAAAGCCAAGTTGATTCAGGAACGACTTCATACAGCTAAGTCTAGACGTAAGAGTTACACTGATCGGAGGGCTCATAATGTAGCATTTATGGTGGGAGAGAGGGTTTTGCTGCGGGTTCACCCATGAAGGGTGTGATGAGGTTCAGTAAGAAGGACAAGTTGAGCCTTAGGTGGTCCTTTTGAGATCCTTGAGAGAGTTCATGAGGTGGCCTACAAACTTCCATTGCCACCCAGCTTATCAGCAATTCACCCGATGTTCCATGTCTCCATGCTCCATAAGTATTATGGTGATCCATCCTATGTGTTAGATTTCAGCTCAGTTCAATTGGACAAGGATTTGACTTACGATGAGGAGCGGTGGCCATCTTGGATAGACATGTCTGAAAGTTGAGGTCAAAGAACATTGCTTCAGTAAAGGTTCAATGGAGGGGTCATCTAGTCGAGGAGGCGATTTGGGAGACCAAGCATGACATGCGGAGTGGTTATGCTCGCTTTTTCATCACTTCAAGTATGTCTTTATGCACGTTAGATGAAGAACGTTTGTTTTAAGAGGGGTGAATGTAATGACCCGGCCGGTCATTTTGTATATATGAGCTTTGATTCCCATTTTGATACTTCACACATGTATATTTGTGATTTTATGATTTGCGGGATTGGTTAGTTGCGTTTCGAGAAGGTTCTTGGTTGATTTGGACCCTTTGATTCATGGTTTAGAAGGCTAAGTTATTTATGCTGACCAAAGTTTGACTTTTGTAAAAACAACCCCGGAACAATGTTTTGATTGCTCAGATAGGTTCGTATCGTGATTTTGGATTTGGGCATATTCCCAGACTTGGTAATTTGAGGTTTAGAGGTTTTGCCAAGCTTAATCGTAGGTTGACTTTTTGGCTATCC
>AWOL01S0175021.1:0-14250 GCA_000715115.1 Nicotiana otophora
CAACTCCATGCCCTGGGAAATCCATCCCAAATATAATATCATTTGCGCTCACTATGGGAGTGCAGACTCCGGAGGGGCTCTTTCAGCCCAAGCGCTATAATAAGTCAATCTGGCTTGTTGCGGCGTGCAGCCCGATCCCATAATAATAAAGCCTATAAGGCCTGCTACGGTGTGCAGCCCGATCCATAAATAATATATATATATATATATATATATATATATATATATATATATATATATAAAGCCAATATGGCTTGCTGCAACGTGCAGCCCGATCCCATAATATCCTCACAATCAGGCCCTCGGCCTCATTCAATCATTAATCTCTCCAGTCTCTCGGGCTCATAATATCATTAAACTAGCCCAAAATGATGACATGATATATCAATAAATAACATCAGACATTGAGATATGATATGCAATGAATGAATATGACTGAGTATGAAATTTCAGTTTAAACATATAATTCGACAGCAGAAATGACCTCAGTAGGTCCCAATAATACCAGCATTTGCCTAAGCAAGAATTCTAGCATGAGTCACAACTCAGTTTCTCTAACGCATGAAAAATACATGGAAACATACAAGTTAATTGACTATACAGCTCTACGGAATTGACTAAGTCTCAATTTCTACGGTGCACGCCCACACGTCCGTCACCTACCATGTGCGTTACCTCCCAAACAATTCACATAACACGTATAATCAGGGTTCATACCCTCAACTCCAAGTTTAGAAGAGTTACTTAACTCGAACAAGCCGAGTCCAATATCGAGCAAGCTAAGCAATGCTCCAGAAATTCCATTCTGCGCATATCAACCTCCGAACGGTTCAAATCTCGATGATTTCCTTGAAAATCCCTCGAAAATAAGATCGCCACAAATCGAACTTTCTTAATTCATCTCTTTAGTGATATTAAAACCTCCAACTACTCATACAACTTCAATCTACATCAACATAATTCAATTGGACCAATATTAGTAAAATTTTCAGGTTTTAGGTCATTAAGGTATTTTATCAAACACCTAGAGTGCATAAATCTCCACATCTCTTAACCATGGAATTAGTTCATCCAACTACCACCATTTACCAATAATTTATAACTTTCAATCATCGCATGCGTGACCATTCATCCACACCCAACCAACAAAATTACATCAATTAATCACCTTTCAATCTCTACCATGGTTATGTATTTAAATTGGAATTTATGTCTTCGAATCACCATACCATGAGTTCCAATACTTAATTCATACTCATCTTCCCGTAATAAATCCGTACATGTAAGTCTAAGGGTATAAGATTACCTTTTTGGAAGAAATCTTGCCAAAACCCTCTTTTGAGTTCTTGAAGAAATTTCTTGAATATATAAGGATTTCATGGAGGATTGAGTTAGTTTTAGGGTAGAATTGATGGAATGAAACACCAAATTAGTAGGGATTACTCACCTTGAAGATGGGGAGAGTTGGGGGTCTTGACAGAGTGGAGGAAAATCCCAAAATTCGGCAAAGAGAAATGGAGAAAATGAATCCCCGAAGTGAGTAAATAACATTTCGAGCGCTACAGGTAGCGTGGGGCGCTGCCTGTGGCCCAGTTTCTAGAACCTCAAAATTCCCAGCGCTAGGGATAGCGCCCCACGCTACCCTGGGCGCTAGCGATGGAAAATCTTTTCTATTTCGCACGAAAATGGGCATAACTCTCTCATACGATGTCTGATTTCGACGATTCTTTTTGCTATGGCTCCATAATTGCAATACGGATCTATTGCTTCAATCAAAACTTAATTTGGAGCTCATTTGCTTAATGTGATACTACTTATGCTTGAAGAAACGACGTCGAAACATTCTAGAAATATCCAAATTAAATTCCGGGCATATGCCCGAGTCCAAAATAACCATCCGGACCTAACGGAATCATCAAAACTCCGATCCGAGATCGATACAAAAACTCAAACTTGGTCAACTCTTTCAACATACATCATATGAAGCTACTCAAGACTTCAAATAGTTGAAAGGTGCATAAATGTTCAAAACAACAAGTCGGGTCGTTACAGATCGCATAGTTCAGATGCATGTTGTCATCGCGTTCGCATGGATAGTTACGCGATCACGTAGGGTAATTGTTGGGAGGCAGTAACGGTTATTCTTCGCGTTAGCAAAGGTTGATCCGCGATCGCGGAGGATAATATATTTGTGAAATCCATCCCAAATATAATATCATTTGCGCTCACTGTAGGAGTGCATACTCCGAAGGGGCTCCTTCAGCCCACGCGCTATAATAAGTCAATCTGGCTTGTTGCGGCGTGCAGCCCGATCCCATAATAATAAAGCCTATAAGGCCTGCTACGGTGTGCATCCCGATCCATAAATTATATATATATATATATATAGCCAATATGGTCTGCTGCAACGTGCAACCCGATCCCATAATATCCTCACAATCAGGCCCTCGGCCTCACTTAATCATTAATCTCTCCCGTCTCTCGGGCTCATAATGTCATTAAACTAGCCCAAAATGATGACATGATGTATCAATAAATAACATCAGACACTGAGATATGATATGCAATGAATGAATATGACTGAGTATGAAATTTCAGTTTAAACATATAATTCGACAGCAGAAATGACCTCAATAGGTCCCAATAATACCAGCATTTGCCTAAGCATGATTTCTAACATGAGTCACAGCTCAGTTTCTCTAACGCATGAAAAATACATGGAAATGTACAAGTTAATTGACTATACAACTCTACGGAATCGACT
This sequence comes from Nicotiana otophora, assembly GCA_000715115.1. NCBI lineage: Eukaryota > Viridiplantae > Streptophyta > Magnoliopsida > Solanales > Solanaceae > Nicotiana > Nicotiana otophora. The sequence continues at coordinate 2,765 of AWOL01S0175021.1, forward strand.
AAGTCTCAATTTCTACGGTGCACACCCACACGTCCGTCACCTACCATGTGCGTTACCTCCCAAACAATTCACATAACACGTATAATCAGGGTTCATACCCTCAACTCCAAGTTTAGAAGAGTTACTTACCTCGAACAAGCCGAGTCCAATATCGAGCAAGCTAAGCAATGCTCAAGAAATTCCATTATGCGCGTATCAACCTCCGAACGGTTCAAATCTCGATGATTTCCTTGAAAATCCCTCGAAAATAAGATCGCCACAAATCGAACTTTCTTAATTCAGCTCTTTAGTGATATTAAAACCTCCAACTACTCTTACAACTTCAATGTACATCAACATAATTCAATTGGACCAATATTAGTAAAATTTCCAGGTTTTAGGTCATTAAGGTATTTTATCAAACACCTAGAGTACATAAATCTCTACATCTCTTAACCATGGAATTAGTTCATCCAACTACCACCATTTATCAATAATTTATAACTTCCAATCATCGTATGTGTGACCATTCATCCACACCCAACCAACAAAATTACATCAATTAATCACCTTTCAATCTCTACCATGGTTATGTATTTAAATTGGAATTTATGGCTTCCAATCACCATACCATGAGTTCCAATACTTAATTCATACTCATCTTCCCATAATAAATATGTACATGTAAGTCTAAGGGTGTAGGATTACCTTTTTGGAAGAAATCTTGCCAAAACCTTCTTTTGAGTTCTTGAAGAAAGTTCTTGAAGATATAAGGATTTCATGGAGGATTGAGTTAGTTTTAGGGTGGAATTGATGGAATGAAACACAAAATTAATAGGGATTACTCACCTTGAAGATGGGGGGAGTTGGGGGTCTTGAGATAGTGTAGGAAAATCCCAAAATTCGGCAAAGAGAAATGGGGAAAATGAATCCCCGAAGTGAGTAAATAACATTTCGAGCGCCACAGGTAGTGTGGGGCGCTGCCTGTGGCCCAATTTTCAGAACCTCAAAATTCCCAGCGCTAGGGATAGCGCCCCACACTACCCTGGGCGTTAGCGATGGAAAATCTTTTCTATTTCGCACGAAAATGGGCATAACTCTCATCGACGATTCTTTTTGCTATGGCTCCGAAATTTCAATACGGATCTAATGCTTCAATCAAAACTGAATTTGGAGCCCATTTGCTTAATGTTATACTACTTATGCTTGAAGAAACGACGTCGAAACATTCTAGAAATATCCAAATTAAATTCCGGGCATACGCTCGAGTCCAAAATCACCATCTGGACCTAACGGAATCATCAAAACTACGATCCGAGGTCGAATACAAAAATTCAAAGTTGGTCTATTCTTTCAACTAAAGGCTTCCAAGATGAAATTCACTCTTCCGAACTAATCCCGAAACACCTGAAAACCATAGCTGACAATACACACTGGTCATAATACATCATATGAAGATACTCAAGACTTCATATAGTTGAGAGGTGCATAAATGTTCAAAACAACAAGTTGGGTCGTTACAGATCGCATAGTTCAGATGCATGTTGTCATCGCGTTCGCATGGATAGTTACGCGATCACGTAGGGTAATTGTTGGGAGGCAGTAACAGTTGTTCTTCGCGTTAGCGAAGGTTGATCCGCGATCGCGGAAGGTAATTCTGGGCAGTGCTTTTTTCTTCTTCGCGATCGCGATTCATTAATTCGCCCAGTGATTATAAAGTACTCTATTTCGAAGGTTTCGACCATTTTTGCATATTTGGAGCTATGGAGCTCGGATTGAAGCGATGTTTGAGGCGAGTTTCACCATATGAATTGGGGTAAGTGTTCTCTATTCGGTTTTGATTATATTTCATGAATCTATCTTCCTTTTTGGCATTTGATTGAGGATTTTAAGAGAGAAATTGGGGGGGTTTGTCTAAAGTTTCATAGAGTGAATTTTTGAGTTTTGAACATCGNTTTCCAGGTTTTAGGTCATTAAGGTATTTTATCAAACACCTAGAGTACATAAATCTCTACATCTCTTAACCATGGAATTAGTTCATCCAACTACCACCATTTACCAATAATCTATAACTTCCAATCATCGTATGCGTGACCATTCATCCACACTCAACCAACAAAATTACATCAATTAATCACCTTTCAATCTCTCCATGGTTATGTATTTAAATTGGAATTTATGGCTTCCAATCACCATACCATGAGTTCCAATACTTAATTCATACTCATCTTCCCATAATAAATATGTACATGTAAGTTTAAGAGTGTAGGATTACCTTTTTGGAAGAAATCTTGCCAAAACCTTCTTTTGAGTTCTTGAAGAAATTTCTTGAAGATATAAGAATTTCATGGAGGATTGAGTTAGTTTTAGGGTGGAATTGATGGAATGAAACACAAAATTAGTAGGGATTACTCACCTTGAAGATGGGGGGAGTTCGGGGTCTTGAGAGAGTGTAGGAAAATCCCAAAATTCGGCAAAGAGAAATGGGGAAAATGAATCCCCGAAGTGAGTAAATAACATTTCGAGCACCACAGGTAGCGTGGGGCGCTGCCTTTGGCCCAATTTCCAGAACCTCAAAATTCCCAGCGCTAGGGATAGCGCCCCACACTACCCTGGGCGCTAGCGATGGAAAATCTTTTCTATTTCGCACGAAAATGGGCACAACTCTCATCGACGATTCTTTTTGCTATGGCTCCGAAATTTCAATACGGATCTAATGCTTCAATCAAAACTGAATTTGGAGCTCATTTGCTTAATGTGATACTACTTATGCTTGAAGAAATGACGTCGAAACATTCTAGAAATATCCAAATTAAATTCCGGGCATACGCTCGAGTCCAAAATCACCATCTCGACCTAACGGAATCATCAAAACTCCGATCCGAGGTCGAATACAAAAATTCAAACTTGGTCTATTCTTTCAACTAAAGGCTTCCAAGATGAAATTCACTCTTCCGAACTAATCCCGAAACACCTGAAAACCAAAGCTGACAATACACACTGGTCATAATACATCATATGAAGATACTCAAGACTTCATATAGTTGAGAGGTGCATAAATGTTCAAAACAACAAGTTGGGTCGTTACAGATCGCATAGTTCAGATGCATGTTGTCATCGCGTTCGCATGGATAGTTACGCGATCACGTAGGGTAATTGTTGGGAGGCAGTAACAGTTGTTCTTCGCGTTAGCGAAGGTTGATCCGCGATCGCGGAAGGTAATTCTGGGTAGTGCTTTTTTCTTCTTCGCGATCGCGATGGTATTTCCGCGATCGCGATTCATTAATTCGCCCAGTGATTATAAAGTACTCTATTTCGAAGGCTTCGACCATTTTTGCATATTTGGAGCTATGGAGCTCGGATTGAAGCGATGTTTGAGGCGAGTTTCACCATATGAATTGGGGTAAGTGTTCTCTATTCGGTTTTGATTATATTTCATGAATCTATTTTCCTTTTTGGCATTTGATTGAGGATTTCAAGAGAGAAATTGGGGGGGTTTGTCTAAAGTTTCATAGAGTGAATTTTTGAGTTTTGAACATCGATTCGGAGTTGGATTTGAATGAAACTAGTGTGGTTGGAATCGTAATTAAATGGGTTATCTGATTTTATGAGTTTCATCGGGTCCGGAGGTGCGGGCCCAGGTTTGACTTTTTGGTTGACTTTGGGCTTTTGATTAAAGATTCGACCTTTATCATTTGGAATTGTTTCCTTGGACATTATTTGATGTATTTGAGTTGCTTTTGGCTAGTTTCAAGCCGTTCGGAGGTCGGTATGCGTGGGATGACATTTTTGGAGTATCGTTTGTCTTGCTCGATATTTGATTTGGCTTGTTCGAGGTAAGTAACACTTCTAAACTTGGTGCTGAGGGTACGAACCCCTGAATATGCGTGTTTGGTGTTGAGGTGACGCACATGCTAGGTTACGGGCGTGTGGGCGTGCACCGTGTGAATTATGACTCGGTTGTTTTTGTGGTACTGTGTAGTTACCTAATCTTGTCTTTATCCATGATATTTCTACATGTTAGAGTAATTGAGTTGTGATCCATGTTAGAAATCATGTTTAGACTATATGCTTACTCTGTTGGGACCCACTGAGGTCATATCTGCTATGGAGTTATTTGCTTAAATTGCAGCTACATACTCAGCCATACTCATTCATTTGCATATCATCTCAGTCTATGTTGCTATTTATTGATACATCATATCATCATTTTTGGGTTGATTTTCATGACATTGTGANTCTGAGGGTACGAACCCCTGAATATGCATGTTATGTGTTTGGTGTTGAGGTGACGCACATGCTAGGTTACGGGCGTGTGAGCGTGCACCGTGTGAATTATGACTCGGTTGTTTTTGTGGTACTGTGTAGTTACCTAATCTTGTCTTTATCCATGATATTTCTACATGTTAGAGTAATTGAGTTGTGATCCATGTTAGAAATCATGTTTAGACTATATGCTTACTCTGTTGGGACCCACTGAGGTCATATCTGCTATGGAGTTATTTGCTTAAATTGCAGCTACATACTCAGCCATACTCATTCATTTGCATATCATATCTCAATCTATGTTGCTATTTATTGATACATCATATCATCATTTTTGGGTTGATTTTCATGACATTGTGAGCCCGATAGACTGGAGAGATTGATGACTGAATGAGGACGAGGTCCTGTTTGTGAGTGATTTTTATGGGATCGGGTTGCACGACACACCAGGCTTTATTGATTCATGCCATGATTGGCTTATTATAGTGCTTGGGCTGGATCTGCCACTTCGGAGTCTGCACACCCACATTGAGCGCATGTACCTACTTAGTGCGAGTGCCGAGAGAGAGTACCGAGTGATTGGAATGACTGAGTGATTGCGAGGACTGAGTGACTGTGAGAAATGAGTGACTGTGAGGAATGAGTGAATTGATGCTCTGAGAGTATACATATGGTTTTATCACTGAGTTGCATTGCATTCGACATGCACACTTGACATGCAGGCATAGAGATGCATTTTCCTCATGCTGTACGGTATTGCGTCATTCATGACTTCACATACACATTGACATGTTGGCATAGAGATGTACTTTCCTCATGCTATTTGATAATGAAACATCTTACATGTTGTTGAAAGTTTTTAGGAAAAATCATAGTTTTTCAAAATTACTCATATTTTGATAATTTCGGTAAAAGATTTGGGTTCTACTGTTATACTTAAAAAGCATGCCTATTTTTCGGAACTGTGAACGAGCTGAGCATTATATTTTTGAGTTATTACTTGTACTGCTTTAGTTATATTGTTATGAGTTGTTACTGGTTGTTGGTGTTGGACTCGGACATTTGTCCCAGCTCGTCACTACTTTCAACCTAAGCTTAGGCTTGTTACTTATTGAGTACATGGGGTCGGTTATACTCATACTACACTTCTGCACCTTGCGTGCATATTTTTTGGATGTTGATGTTGATGTGCATGGCGGGAGCTGGCATTGAAGATGTACCTGTATTTCGATCATAGCTGCCTCTTGTTCTTGGTAGCTTTAGAATTATTAATTTAGAATTATTAATCTGTTTATATGTATTTCAAATACATGATATATTTATTTCATACCAGCTTTATAAACTCTAAATCTTAGAAGCTCATGATTTGTACATACCAGTCCTTGAGAATTGTTTGTATAGAAGTTCAGTTATATTATCATTACATTTCTTAGTAAATCTCATTGAATCAGATTGTTGTTAATTGTAATGAGTTGGGTTAGGTGTCATCACTACTAGTTGGATTTTGGGTCGTGATACTATGTCACGCCCCAAAACCGAGGAGCGCGACCGGCGCTCAACCGAGGGACCCCGACCGAGCAAGCCTGTTAGATTTCCTTCTACCCAAACTCATCCACGAATGGAGATAAAATATATTTCCATTAATTAGACAAAAACGTGATCATGTCTACAATTCCAATTCATTACCAATAGTTTTCATCATTTTTAAAGTCTCAAATGGAATAAGTAATACAACCACAACATGACATAGTTTGACTTCCCCAACACCAATACACAAACCACACTATGTCTACGAAGCCTCTATAGATAAAGAAAAGTACTATGATAATGCCGGCAACAAGGCCGGCATTATCTCAAACAAAATACACACAGAACAAAAGATATATGACCCCGAAATGAAGTGGGGCTCACCAAGTGAGCTGGGAAGAGGGTGCACCGCTATCACTGATCAATGTCTCCTACTGCAAAACCACTTGCATCCATTAAAGATGCAACGCCCCCGACAAAAAGGGACGTTAGTACCGTCGAATAGTACTAGTATGAAAACCAAACACCAATTTAAGAATTCGGAAATACAATATGAATATAATGAACCAGGGTGACAATAGAATAGCACAGATAGCCACTAAACCAAAGCAAACTTATCAAGAGTTACCATTAACATTTATAGAATTTAAAAAGAGATCCCCTGTAACCACTTTCACACAAAGCGGTTCCGTCGCCTCACCCCAATGTATGCAGGTGCAGGTGTAAGCACAATACCAAAACTCTACCCAAACGGCCCTGCCGCCTCACCCCAATGTATGCAGGTGGAGGTATGACCATAATACCAAAAACCTACACAAAGCGGCTATGCCGCCTCACCCCAATATATGCGGGTGGAAATGCAGCAACGATACCAATACTTACACAAAGCGGCTATACCGCCTCACCCCACTATATAGATGTGGGTGGTTGTGCAACAATAATACTAAATCATACACAAAGCGGCCCTGTCGCCTCACCCCAATATATGCGGGTGGAGGTGTAACAACAACACCAAAATCATACACAAAGCGGCCCTGCCGCCTCACCCCAATATATGCGGGTGGAGGTGTAACGACATCAAAATCATACACAAAGCGGCCCTGTCGCCTCACCCCAATATATGCGGGTAGAGGTATAACCCCCAATCACAATCTCTACACAATTTGGCATAATAATTTTTCACATAAATCACAACTTGAAAACCATAACACGTAGATACACAATCCATAGTTTGGAACACATCTTCAATTTATAATACAATATGATAAGAGCATTTGAAACACGAATTGAACATATATCTCTATCACAAAACTTATCGGAATACTCGATTTGAAATCAACATCTTGGAACTTACAAGGATAATGGGGATCCCAACTCTAAAGAAGAGTTTAGCCAACATACCTCAATGGAACTTAATTAAACTCTAAAATATTCCGGAATTCTTAGCAACTTTAATCTATTTTAAAAATATAACAAATTGAACAAAAATTAAGAAGATGTCCATGGTTCTAGCTCATTTGAGCAATTTATCAAACACTAGGTGTGTATTAAGGTTTCAAGGTCCTTTTATGGAGGATTCCATCATCCCACAACCTAATCTTTACCGTTTTTAGCTCAACAATCTTCCTACATCCTTTGATAACGCATGCATGTAAAATAAATAACTCTCATGCCCAAAAACTATCTTGCTAATTACCCATTTCTAGACAAAATTCGAAATTGAGGGTTAGGATGTAAAATCTTACCTCTAGGATGAAGACCTAGTGAGTTTCCCTTCTTAATCTTCCAAAATTTGAGCAAGAATTGAAGAACAATTATTGAGGAACATCTTCTCACTCTAATCAGAGGAATCTATCTAAGAGGCATCTTAACTTAAATATAAGTCATAGCTTTGAAAAGCAGTGTGATACATAGCATGAAACAGTTCTTAAATAGCATCAGTCTGAAATAGGATAAAATGAAACTGTATGGAAATATGCAGTACATATTTGTAACAAAAACTCTTTTGAACATATGTATATCTTTCTGTGGGAGATCCTAGTTACTGACATATATAGTCACCATGTATACATCATGGCATTCGATCCTCTAGACCGTCTCACCACGATTGTCGCGTGGTTCGACGTATATGTGCGTATGATGTAGTATTTGATCAATCCCAAACAAGGGAGAATTTCTGGTCCCAATCAAGGGAGACTAACTAATCACCCGACCTTTGTGGCGATCATAGTCCTACACCTGCAATGTGTAGCTTCAAGAATGGGACTTGCTCAAACCTTCTCAGTTTCTAAGAGTGCTCCCAAAACATTTATAAACTATGGCACTATGGCTCTTTCTGTAAAGCTGTGAAAATAGTATGCACATGGCTCGCTAGCCTATGTGAAAATAGTATGTATATATGGCTCACTGCCACCTTTCTATAAAACTATACATATATGTGGCTCACTGACCTATTAAAATCGTATGTGTGGCTCAATAGCCAAAATATCAAAGGCTCACTAGCTTGAAGTATCTGTAAAAATATTCTGTAAGACTTAACATAAGTAAATCCCCTATTTAGGGAAATATTATGAAAATCCTTTGTAGAGGAACGTGAAATTAACTGATATCTAGACATACGAAATATTACAGAAAACTCACAGAACTTATTGAAACTTGGAGCTTTAGAACATCAATAGAAGTACATAAAGTCGTAAAAAGACTTTTTGAAACTGATATACTCTAGAGGCACTTGAGAACGTATATAAACGTACGCGAACTCGTAGAAGAGCTTCTGAAACTGCTAGGCCATGAAGGCCATAAGAAACTGGTACAACTGGGAGGATACTTATATACGTTTAGACCTTTCTTATTTAAAACACTCAGACATGACTATCTTTCGATCCGTAAGCGACATAATCTCGAGAGGCATATGAGTGAACTTGTTCAAGCCTAAAGGCTAAATTAATATTTCAACATTTGTAGTATAGCTTCAAGAAGCATATAAAAGAACTCATTCAAGCTTATGGGTGGAACTACACCATCACCAGTCCCGTAGGAACTGGACATCTTATAACGCTCTTGTACTTCGAGTTCTAGCATAAAGAGCTAACATAGAATTTCTTGAAATTCTAAGGTGTAACATGTACGAATGACTATCAATTCACATATGAATAAATCTAGATCCTTAGGGAGATCACATCAAACATATGGAACTCTATATCGAGGAAACCGATAGATATTCCAAAATTGAGATGTTTAGCCTTACATACCTTGATTCTCAACCTTTAGCTCAACTACACAGAATCAATCCATCTGTTATAAGCTTCAACCTACATAGAACGTTAAAGACGAGGACTGGAATCAACAATAACAACCCAAAATCATGCTTTAATTATACAAACAATTCGTCAAACACTCGGAGAGCGACGAGTTCTCGAGACTTAGAACTCATTGGCGCTCTCCACACCCAACCTTCTCCTAGCTCACACAACAAACAAACTCCATACAAAGCTAAATAATACCTCCCGTTCTTCATAACACATAAAACAACCCCTTACTCATCTCAAACAAATAACAAATCTTGGACTCACAGCTTCCGATCATCATCCCGTGAGTTCTTATCGTAAAACATACTAAAACACTCACATGAGCTCGTACATGAAGGTGGAAGAGAAGCCTTATCTTGGCTGCCGAACCCTAGAACTCTCTTCACTTAGTTCTCTTGGAATAACCCCTTCGATTTGCAATAATCCGCAGATGAATTGATGTTAAAATCATGAAATCAATGGGGGGAATAACCATGTTTAATTCTTGGAAGAAGCTTACCTTGAAGATCTTTGATGACAGAGAGAAAAACTCGAGAGAGCTGTTTAGTTCGTCCAAGGGAAATGTTACAAATGAATTCCCAAAGTTTCGCTTACAAAACATAAAGTTTAGCCGACTTAACCTTGGAGGTGCCACGTATCCCGCATCATTTTGGCAGTCTGCATGTCCATAATAAAATGTGTATAACTCTTTGTACTGAAGTCAGATTAATGAACGGTTTAATGCAATTTTTTTTTCTTTTTGTTTAATGCATTTGAAATTAGAATTAAAGGCCTTTAATTGGGTAGGTAATGCACCCAATTGTCACGCCCCGACCTCGGGAGCGCGACCGACGCTCAACTGAAATAACCCGGCCGAGCAAGCCTTCTGGATTTTCTTCTACCTCACTCACCTATAAATAAAGAGAAGATAAACTCCATTAATTAACACCAAGAGGGTTCATGAACAACACTAAATCCATCACCATTAGTTACTTCAGTTATAAAGTCTCAAAATACACGCACTTTCATAGTTTGAAGTGGAAGATGTAACACACATACAACATTACTATCTTGATTTTTCCCAATACCAATACACAACCCACACCGGGTCTACGAAGCCCCTAATAGATATAAAAGAGTACAATGATAGTGCCGACAACAAGGCTCCGGCTATACCTCAAAATATAATATACACGGGACAAAAGATGCACAACCCCAGAATGAAGTGGGGCACACCAAGTCAGCTGGAAAAAGAGTGTACCGCTATCACTGGTCAATGCCTCCCGCTGTGGAACCACCTGCATCCATTNCCTCACTCACCTATAAATAAAGAGAAGATAAACTCCATTAATTAACACCAAGAGGGTTCATGAACAACACTAAATCCATCACCATTAGTTACTTCAGTTATAAAGTCTCAAAATACACGCACTTTCATAGTTTGAAGTGGAAGATGTAACACACATACAACATTACTATCTTGATTTTTCCCAATACCAATACACAATCCACACCGGGTCTACGAAGCCACTAATAGATATAAAAGAGTACAATGATAGTGCCGACAACAAGGCTCCGGCTATACCTCAAAATATAATATACACAGGACAAAAGATACACAACCCCAGAATGAAGTGGGGCACACCAAGTCAACTGGAAAAAGAGTGTACCGCTATCACTGGTCAATGCCTCCCGCTATGGAACCACCTGCATCCATTAAAGATGCAGCGTCCCCGGCAAAAGGGATGTTAGTACATGTCGAATAGTACTAGTATGAAAACCAAAACATCTATTCAAGGACTTGGAAATACAACACGAACATGATGAATCATGGTAACAATAATAGGGCTTAGATAGCCATACAAGTCAAAACAGATTTATTAAGAACTTCCAATAACATTATAAATTTCAAGTCGGGAATCCTCTACAACTACCTTTACACAGAACGGCCTTGCCGCCTTACCCCAATATATGCGGGTGGAGGTGTAATCATAATACCAAAAACTCTACACAAAGCGGCCCCGCCGCCTCACCCCAATGTATGCGGGTGGAGGTGTATTCACAATACCACAACTATACACGAAGCGGCTACGCCACCTCACCTCAATGTATGCGGGTGGAGGTGTAATCACAATACCATAGCTCAACACAAAGCGGCCCTGCCGCCTCACCCCAATGCATGGGGGTGGAGGTGTAACTACAATGACACAGCTCGAGTTCCCAAAATGATAATAATATGTACAAAAGAGCTCCCTTCTAATCAACTGTTTGACACCTTTGTTAAACGGTACACGGGATGGGACGGGATGCCCATTTCGTCCCGTCCCGTCTGTCCCGCGTGTTTTTTTTGTTTTTGAAATATAGCCGTTGGGCAACGGCCTTCATTGCAAATTTAGTCGTTCCCAACGGCCATATTTTCCCCCTCCC
>AWOL01S0175062.1:0-18123 GCA_000715115.1 Nicotiana otophora
TGTTTTCTTTGAACTGATCATACATTATAGTTTCTACAAACAAATAAGGAGAACAACAACAACCACCCCAGTATATTCCCACAAGTGAGGTTTGGGGAGGATAGTGCGTACGCAGACCTTACCCCTACCTAGTGAAGGTAGAGAGGTTGTTTCCAATAAACCCTCGGCTTAGAAAGAGTGAGAAGAGGAAGAACACGAGGGGAAAATAATAATAATAATAATAATAATAAATAAATAAATAATGAAAAAATAAGGGGGGAGGGGAGGGGGACAACATTAAAAAAAGAAAATACGCAAAAAATTTAGAAAGTTCTAGATATTATATACATAATAAAGACTGTTTTTTGATAAGTAATGAGAAAATAATATAGTTGGTAACCTTGCACTGAGCCAGTGTTACAAAAGATAATTACAGAATGTGCAATTCCCCTATGAGATCAATCATTGCATCTATATCATGTACAATTGTAAGATTGCGCCTAGTTGCGGTCAGCTATATGAATCCTTACTATCCATGTCGCTCCAATTAAACTCGTCTAAATCCAATACAAAAAGACTGTATACTTTATTCCTCAAGGTAACTATTGAATGAGAATAATGGCCAGTTTATTAACAATTTCAACCTCATTTACATCAATATTTGATCGCATTTTTATAACTGAGAAATCCCGAGGTCAAGTGGCACACAGTTCGAAACTCGGTGGATAATAGGCCAATGAATATTTGCATCTTAAGCTCATTAGTTCCTCAATGCCCTGAAGTCAACCTAATTGATTGATCATAAATAGGGAAACCAACTCAAGGCTAAGCAAATGTCATTTCAGTTCAATCCAACTCAAGAAACCATCAAAAGGATCAAATAAGCATGCAAATGAGTCTTATCAAAACAACACTCCCGAGAGCCACATAGCAACATACAAGAAAAGGACAGCCAAAGATCAATAAGGCTGATTTCAGTAAAGTGACTAATGGTCTCATGATGTTGTTAAAGATGATATTTCAAAGGAAATTCATGGAACAAAATCTTTGGAATAAGATGATACAATCGAAAAAACTAACTGGAACTCTTTTGTTTTTTGGTAACAATGTAAATATTACCATTGACAACAACAAACGATTACACTTATAGAGCACCTAAATCTGACCACAGACTTTAGGCCTCCAACACAAAAAAACAGCTAATTACAAAGAACTTGTTGAACTAAACTCCTACATTTTTGTGATTTCTTTGACTTCTGAAGTAACTCTAACCTCTCTATAACTTCCCTCTTAATTTGTGTAACTACCTCTCCTCTATTTACAGTTCTTAAATTTTTTTATATTTCTAACTCTCCGGGTGTGGTATATCACTGCTACATTGGCTGCAACTACCACATCCTTCTTGAATTGTTTCCAATGCTTACGTTTGATCATTTCCAGCATTTGTTTGATGCCTGCAACCGGCACTGGTTGTCCTAACCACAAGTTAATTTCTTGTCTTACTGCATTTATCCAGCTGCATTCTACAAACAAGTGGTCCTTTGTTTCCAGTTTGTCCTCATTACACAAACTACAATTTATATTATCAACTAGTAATTGCATCCCGATCAATCGTTTTTAGTTAGCAATCTCCCTAGTGTTGCAAGCTAACCAATAAACCTGTGTTTAGGTTGTGCTACAGCTGTCCAAATTAAGTCTGCAATTTCTAAGTTCTGTTGTTGGCCAACTATAACAAGATAACTGCTTGTGATTGAATATCTCCCTCCTAAGGTTAGAACATATCTGTCATGGGAGTACCATTCCTTCATCAATTCTTTGAGTGAGTTTGAGGAGTATATACCCATATGCCATGATCTGCTTTCACGTAGACTCCATGAACCCACCTTACTCATAGGGATTCCTTATTCAATACCAGTTGCCATAGTAGTTTACCTACTGAGACTATATTCCATTCTTTGCACCCTTTGATATTTAAACCCCCTAATTTCTTTGGACAACACACCTTTTCCCATGCAACCAATGCCACTTTCTTCTGCCCCTTATTTTACCCCACAGATACTCCCTGCATAGCCTATCTAATCCTTTTACCATACTTTGAGGTAAAATAATTGAGGTAAAATAAAGACAGTCCCAGAAGCAAGCTATGTATAAAGAAGAGCACAACATTTACTATTTGAAGTCTTCCTGCATAAGACAATTGCTTAGAATAGGTAGCATTGATTTTGTGAGTGATCTTCCCAATCAACATTTGGCAATCCATCTTATTCCATTTCCTTAGAGATAAAGGCAATCCTAAGTATCTGCTAGGAGAAGTTTCAAGAGTAAATCCTGTTCTTTCCCGCAATTGGTCCTTAATACCTTCTTCAACCCCAGCTACGAAGAAGCTAGATTTCTCCATATTGGCTATCAAACCAGATACTTTACTGAAGTGATCAAGGGCTTCCATTGCTCTATTAACTGAGTTAACATTACCTTTGCAAAATATCATCAAATCATCTACAAATATGAGGTGTGTCAGCTTGATCTCTTTGCACATTTGATGAAACCTGAAGTATGGTAATCTACCGATTGTCTTTAAGATTCTGAAAAGGTACTCCATTACTAGAACAAATAGTAGTGGAGAAATGGGATCTCCCTGCATCAATCCTCGCTTTCTAGCAAAGTAATCATGACCTTCACCATTAACTTTGACTGTGAATGAATTTCTCTGGAAATCCATATCTTCTTAAAGCTTCCTCCAAAAACTCCCAGCTTATCATGTCATATGCCTTCTGATGCCTATTTTCATTAAGCATCTAGGAGTTGTCTTCCTATTGCAGTGCCTTAGTAAGTCATGGCAGATCAAAACATTGTGCATCATTGACCTTCCTTGTACAAATAGTTTTGATCCTCCAGTTTTTTAGAAAAAAATTAGCTGTGAGTGAGCCAAAGACGACTTTCTAAAATTCCTAGGCAATAGAAAAAGTGACTTTCTTTCTTCTTCTTTTTTTCTTTTTTGTGGCAATGGTGCTAGGGCCAGCTTGCACACACTCATCCACCAAGCAGCCTGCTACAACCCACAGGCACGGTTGTCATGTAACGCTTCTAACTAAGTCTGAACTCATTGCACTATAGAAATTATGGATTCAGAATTCAGTATTTGTTATAATTTTGGTAATTTTTCACATATATTTATGCTCCGTATCCTAAATGCTGGGTTTAGTTCAACCTACTTAACTCATACTCCAACCGCCTCATATATTTTTTTAAAAATAACCTCATTATTTACATCAACCTAAGAAACTAAATTAAAGATCTCCCACATAATGTCATCAACTGAATAAAAAAACAGCACAAGCGGTGTGAATCAGCATAAAACCCTAAACTTTTACAAGGAAAGATTCCGGGTTTAAAGAAGAATAAAAGGAAAAGAAGAGTAGGAAGTTGACCTGCCAAACACGGCGAAGACGTTTCTTGGCATTAGCTTTGCGAGTAGGAGTGAGCTTTATTCTCTTCCAAACAAGCCCGCCGGAATCATGCTTCTTCACTATTTCCATTACCCTTGTTCCCCAAAACGCACCCCATGTCGCCATTTTCACTATCTCCCTCTTTCTTTCTGTCCGTTTCTTTATTTATACCAGTGGTGAAGGACAGACTGGGCCTAATACAACATAAGCCTAGCCCATTTTTTCAATCAGCCCAAATAACTTGTAAAAATAGCACGGGCTAGCCAGTTTTCGGACTGGTCATTCAAAAATAGTCAGCGTTTACAAAATCATTGAAATATAACCACTATTTTACTGCAACACGGAAAGTTTCAACATAATATACTGGAGATCGGTGCACCTGTGTATGAACTTCTAACATATTATGCTGGACGGGTATATTATACTGGAACTCTAGTATATTATGCTGGAAGTCCAGTATACTTATGCTGGAACTCCAGTATATTATGCTGGAAGTCCAGTATACTTATGCTGGAACTCCAGTATATTATGCTGGAGTTCCAGTATAATATGCTGGAGTTCTAGTATACTTATGCTGGAGTATTTTCCGAATTTTGAACAGTGTTTTCGTTCAAATTTATCTTTACATGAAAAGTGGCTAAATTTCGATCTTTTGAAACTGTGTTTATTTTTGAATAACCACTTGTAAATCTGACTATTTTTGAATTTCTCCCAAATTACTTTTCCTTCATCCAAATCAATGGTTCTAAGTTGTGACATCTTTTTTAACAAATAATTGTAGACATATAATACTTTTTGGGGTGGTCTTTAAATTTGACCCCCACTTGTGCCATGGGAAGAAGTTTGAGCTTAAAATTTAAAAGTATTGCCCATAGGGTAAGGGAAGGGCATCACTTATTAAACTTAAAATTTTGGAGCATGCAGGAATAAAAATTTAAGACCATTTTAAGAGTTATTTGTGTACTTCACCCATAGATCACGTTTAATGTAACAAAATAATAATCTTGAAATTACTTTTACATTTTTGAGCTGTTTGCAAGGTACAATTTAAGTGACATGGATAGGAAAATAATGTTTACTGGAAAGTGAAATCTTTATTGTGATTAAGAAAATAGATGATTGGTCTTTTTTATTCTTGCTAGTTCTTATTTTCTTCATGCTTGTGATTTGTGAAGGAAAAGGCCTATTTATCCTTATTAGGATTACCAACATAAGGTCTTCCCCTGCTTACATGTACATAAATCCATGAGGATATTTAGAGCTCACAAGAATACTAAAATACAATTTCGGGACATAAGAGTAATGTTGCCATCAATCTAGTGTGTAGCTAACTATAACTGGATGTAGAGTAATGGTGCTCACTCATAGCATTTGGAGCAACTTCCGAATTGAACATGAGGTAAAGGAAATGATCAGTATGAAACTCAATAAGCCTCATTGACCTTCTCTAAGATGTCTTTAGGTGTATATATATCAATACTCCAAATATTGAAGTAACCATAGATTAACTTGAGGAAACTTGAGATGTTTCATAAGATTATAGAGGGATGTAATATTATCANTTAGATATGCGAATAAATAACCAAACCAGTTGTGAAGTTGATTTCGAGCTCGGACCTAAGCTTAACAGTTGTTCTGCCCTCGATTTGGAGCCAAATTATATGTGAAGAACTATGAGCAAAATAAGAACTTTTGAATAACTTAGAAGCAAAGAAAATAAGATTATATTGCCTTGGAATGCGTGTTACAATGAGTCTATTGAATAATAAACTTGCCTCTTGTATAGTAGGAGAGTTTTACCCTAAATACAATTCTAAGAAAGGTAAAAATCTTCTTTTTCGTTAATCACTGATCTGCTGCCTATACGGGCTGAGATCCACACCGTGATATCCGGTTGGGCGCGGATATCACGGCCCTTCGTTAGTCGTGTGACACCGTTTGGTTATGCTTTCCGAGGTCTTGGAGCTCAAACCAGATACGGGGGACGTTGTCTCGATGGCCCCAGTGGTAAGCGCTTCGTTCGAGGGGTTCTTAGCTTCGATTCTGATTCCATGTAGTTACGTCCTTGCTTTATTTGCCTCACCGGAAAATCGGGGTGCTCACTATCCATGGTTTTACCCATATACAGATAGTTCCCTCATTTCTTAGAGAGTAGGTTTGCCAAAGCGATGAGAGGCAATAGATGAACCCCGGTTCCTTCTTTCGTACGTTACAATCGTAATGATGAAGAAGTTGAAACGTTCCATCAATCATGTCGTTCTGACTTCGGACACGTGTCAACCATCAGCTGGTTGCCTCTGAATGCAAAGCTTTGCGTACTTCCCCTATAAAAGCTTCTTCCCTCTGCTCATTTTCCAATTTCCGATCAAGCTTTCACCTTCGAATTTTCTAGCTATCACCAACTTCTTTCAAACCTTCATATCTTCATCTTTGATCTTCAAATCCTCATAATTTTTCTTAGGTTCTTAACTAGATTTTCTTCAAATCTTCATACTCTGCTCTTCAGCCTTCAAACTCGTTCCTTCAAACCTTCATATTTTTTCTTTAAATTTTTAAACTTTACCAGATAGCAATGGCTAAAACTTTCAAATTAGTTCCTCAACAGGCTGCCTCTTCATCTTCCCACCCAGCCATAAATACCGAGGTGGCTACTTTCGAGGCGGTTATTCTCGAAGTGGCCGCTCCCGAGGTGGCTGCCCCCGAGCCTCCCATGAAAAGCTTTATACCCGGGGGTTGCTCAATAAAGGACGACTACAAAGTCGAGAAGCCCTAATCCAAACAGGACTGGGGCGAAGGAGCATGTAGATACATATGGTCCATCACTGAAGATATCCTTCCCATAGTCAGAGAGGACTACAAATGGGAAGGCAAGAACGTAGTAGTCCCCATGTCCGAGGATGATATTACTACCCACGTGGAGGGGTACTTGAGTGGTTACACTTACTCCTTCACTATAGGTCCGGTAGACCTGGTGATTTTGGCCTTCTATATGAGGTACGAGGTATGCCTCAGGCAAATCCACCTGTCTCTTTGGAGGATCGTGATCCTCCTTCATTAGTTTGTGAGCCACATCGAATCCTTTCGTTCACCCTTGACCATTTACTCTGTCTATATAGTCCCCGAATTTTCTGAGGAGGGCTGATCAAACTCACTCACCGGGCCAGCAAAGCCCCCTTTTTTTGAGTATCGACGATGATCGGGACTGAGGCTAGCAGGGATGTTTTGTTCGGGTGAAAACTGAGGATCTGATCCCTCCTGAATTCCTGCCATTTCCCGAGAAGTGGAATGCATATCGTAAGTGCAACCTTTCTCTAAGCATCAATTTTTCTTTATTTCCTTTCTCATCATTAGTATTTGTGGTTGTACAGTTGTTGCACGAGTTCCTAATGTGATTCCCTGGCTCAAGAACTCCCGGGTGCCAGATTTTGACTCACTTCTCCAGCTCAGGTATGAGTCTGAAGAAGACGACATATTTGTTGCCCACGGATCTACTCCTCTCGGGGAGCAGGCGGCAATCAAGGAGAAGAACCATGAGGCGGAGCTCCTTCTAGTATGAGAGGCCAGAATTGAGATGGGGGATGTGACCTCTCAAAAAACTATTCCTGCTTTGAAGGAGGCTATCGGTGTGATCGACATCGTTGAGACACCCTCCTACACCGATTCCATGCTAGAAGAGGCCCAAGCGGGCAAAGAAATATCAAGCAAAGGGGCACAAGGTGCAGAGGACCCCCTCAAGTCCTTCTTCGATGACATGGATTTGTCAACTCTAGAAGATTTCTCCAGACTGGGCCATCCGGAGATACCGAAGAAGGACGTGCCCTCAGGAGATGGCGGACCTAGCATGAGCCCACGATTGGTGAAACAATTCCCTGCGCCGAGTGTGGACCCCAAGAGTAAGAGGACGGTTATTCTCATGGTCCCGGTGGATGCCCGGGTCTTATACGCTATGGTAGGCGTAGCCAGTTAGCTCTGATGTCTGGTAACCGAGGAGGACCAGACAAAGATGAACGAAGTGGGCATGTCGAGCCTCTTCAATGAGGCACATCACACATTGAATCGGGCAAGGTTCTAATACCTTCGATCTCCCCTTATGAATTACTTAAAAAGTTTCCTTTGACGTTTCTTACTTATTTCCCTTTCTTTACATGCTACAGTGCTTCACAATGAGAGTTTCCTTCGGTACCGCTTGGAGATAAGCCAATCGAGTTCAAGCTCAAGGAGCAGGCTCAGAAAAATGAGATGTACAAGCTGCTCAGTGAGCAACAAGGTAGGGCCGTCATGGACCTTCAGGCCGAGTTGGACAACGCTCAGAAGGAATCTTTGACCTTGAAGAGGGAACATGCTGACATAGTCGAAAAGATAAAGGTATTTGAAGTTAAAAACGAGGAATTAGTCTTGGTGGCTAACAATAAAACCTCGCAGGTCCAATAGAAGCTCGACCAGATCCGTATCGAGATGAACGAGGTTCAAGCCGTGGACGAGGAGAAGGAAACCGCCGAGGAGAAGCTGGCATCGTTAGAGGTCCAACTTAGGGTGACGAAAGAGAAAGCTAAAAATCAGTCCCAGCTGAATGACAATCTCCGAGCACAGTTGAGCTCGGCTGTCGCAGCGCAGGATGTCCTCGGTAGAGAGTACGAGGCAATGAAGTCCAAATTAGATGCAACGTCCACCGACGCCGAAGAAATGGTGGCCCAATACAAGGCCAATGTGGAGGCAGTTGAGGCCCGCTTGAAGGCTAAGGCCGAATATCTGAAGCGGTTGTCCCTATGAGAAACCCTCGAGGAAATTCACGCCCGAGGTTTTGACCTGTTCGCTGAAATTGAGAAAACCAAAAAATTTGAGGTAGGCGAAGAAGTTGTATGATCCTGAAGGTGTCGAAGCCTCTGAGAGTTCCGAGGGCTCGGAGGGTTCCGACGGCTTTGGCGACAAGTCGGGCCCTGGTGAAGATTAGGCGTATATGCTTTAGTGTTTTTTTAGTTTTTGAATTATGCACACTTTTGTTTATTTTGGGGCCATTTTCGTAGGGACTTTGTAAATACATTCCAGAATATATATCCTTTTTGGCAATTTCGAGTCTCTACTTTTTTAACATCTTTTCATAATTTATATCCTTGGAATATTTTAATGCCTTAGTATAGAATCTGATGTAGTTATAAGACGTTCGTTTTTCAGAAGTTCGAACGGGGCCTAAATTCGATGTAACTTTATTTGCTCGAGGCTTTGAAAACTCGGTGTTACCGAAATTTTTTGCCGATGGTAACCTTTTAGCAGGCTTTAAATTCTTATAAAGGCCTTATGTTCTGATTACGAGCTTCGGACGTCTCCGAGCCATTTTTAGGGTGGCCACATCCTTTTGTGTTTAGGCACTTCCTAATAGGTTTTGTGGCTCCAGGATTTGGTAGCCCGAGTTGCCCGAACCTTTTTCAGACGATAGTCCCCGAGTAGGGGTAGCCCTTGGTCTCGATAGTCCTCAAATATGGGTAGCCCATGGGCTCTTAGGATCCATAATTTAAGAGGCAAAAATACATAATAGCAAGGTGGATTGTCTCTTTCATTTCTGTGTGTAAAGTACATGATCGAAAGCGTGTAAAAGCTTGTATCATGACTAAGGTGGACTATGCGGTCACGGTTTACTCGACCGTTTGGCCCTTACAATAAATCCTTACCACCGATCCTTAGCTATTCAAGTACAAAGTTTCCTTCTTTCCTTGCTAAGAACCTTGACCCGAGGGTAATGTCCCCCAGTATTCAAGGTCGATCTTGAGAGGGCTCGGATATTATTGATGTGAAATGAACGCCCATTGACTCCGGTTGAGACCGGCCTTCGATTCTAAGTTAGCACTATTTACTGTTTCCTCGTTAAAACCTTGCCGAAAAACCCATTGTGGGATAAAACCGGTTCAAGAAAAAAATAGTGCAACACGTGTTTTCATACCTAATAGTCACATTCTCCCTTGGTCGTTTCCTGCAAGTGTTAATCCGATTCATAATATAATTAAAAAGTAAATGAGGTCGTACCTTAGCAGTAGTACAACTTTAAGTTCATCATGTTCCAGTTGTTTGGTAGGGGTACACCATTTCCAGCTTTGAGTTTGTACGAGCCTTTATCGGTAATTCCGATGACTCGATATGGTCCTTCCCAATTCGGTCCCAGCTTACCCTCATTTGGGTTCCAGGTGTGCAATATTACTTTCCTTAACACCCAGTCACCGATCTTGAAGTGTCGGAGGTTGGGTCTTCGATTGTAATACCTTTCTATCTGCTATTTTTGGGCGGCCAACCGGACTAGGGCGGCCTTACACCTTGCATCCAATAGTTCCAGGCTCGTGCTCATGGCCTTACCGTTCGATTTTTCAGTCGCATATCGAAACCGGAGGCTCGGTTATCCCATTTTGACTGGTATTAATGCTTCGACACCATGGACCAATGAAAACGGGGTGGCCCCGATACTAGATTTCAAGGTCGTGCGATACTCCCATAGGATTTTGGGCAAGATTTCTTTCCATTTCCCTTTAGCATCGGTCAACCTCTTTTTTAGGTTTTGAAGTATGGTCTTGTTTGTTTATTGCGCATGTCCGTTCCTACTAGGGTGGTAGGGTGTTGATATGATCTTTTTAATCTTGTGATCTTCGAAAAATTTGTTTACCTCACTACCGATGAATTGCTTCCCATTAGCACATACTATCTCGGCCAGTATCCCGAATCGGCATACTATGTGATCCCAAATGAAGTCATTGACTTATTTTTCCCGGATTTTCTCGAACGCTTGAGCTTCGACCTATTTAGAGAAATAATCAGTCATAAATAGTATGAATTGAGCCTTACGAGGTGCCCACGAGAGGGGATCGATGATGTCCATTCCCCGCTTCATGAACGACCATGGGGACACGACCGAATGCAGTAGCTCTTCGAGTTGATGGATTATCTATGCGTGTCTCTGACAGCCGTTGCACCTTCATAAGAAATCCTTCACAGCTTTTTTCATGTTGATCCAGTAATAGCGGCCCTGATTAATTTCTGAACCAAAGATTCCGCCCCTGAATGGTTTTTGCAAGTGCCTTTGTGAACTTCTCTCAAGACATATTCGGTATTTCCCGGCACAAGCATATGGTGAGCGGGCCGTCGAATGTTCTTCTAAATAGAGTCTCTTTGGACATGCTAAACCTAGCCATCTTCGTGCGCAGAGCTCTCGATTATTTAGGATCCGAGGGCAACTTCCCAATCTTCAAATAATATATGTATTTGTTCCTCCAATCCCAAGTTAAACTTGTCGAGTTTACTTTGGCATGGCCTTCTTCTACCACCGACTTCATGAGTTGAACGACTGTTCCCAAACCGAAATCATCATCATCAACCGATGACCCCACGTTAGCGAGAGCATCGGCCTTGCTATTTTGATCTCGGGGCACATGTTGCAGGCTCCATTCCTTGAATTGATGCAGGGTTACTTACAACTTGTCTAAATACCTTCGCATTCGTTCCCTTTTAACTTTGAACGTCCCATTGACTTGATTTACCACAAGGAGGGAATCACACTTAGCTTTGACCACCTCGAACCCAAAGCTTTTAGCCAATTCGAGATCTACAATCATGGCCTCATACTCAGCCTCGTTGTTTGTCAATTTCACAGTTTTAATAGATTTTCTAACTATATTACCAGTATGTGGTTTCGGCACGATGCCGAGCCTGGACACCTTTACGTTCGAAGCACCATCCGTAAAGAGGGTCCACACTCCCGAAGTAATCCCCGAAGTTAACAATAATTACCTTTCGAATTCGAGTATAAAGGCCGGCGTAAAGTCGGCCACGAAGTCTGACAAAATTTGTGATTTTTGATGGCGGTTCGAGGTCGATACTCAATATCGTACCCGCTAATTTTGACTGCCCATTTGGCCAATCGGCCAGAGAGCTCGGGTTTGTGCATGATGTTCCTCAGTGGGTAATAGGTTATGACACATATGGGATGGCATTAAAAGTATGGTTTTAACTTTCTGGAGGCGCTTAACAAAGCGAGAGCTAATTGTTTTAGGTGAGGATACCTTGTTTTGGCCTCACCTAGAGTTCTACTAACATAGTAAATAGGAAATTGTGTACCTTCCTCCTCCCAGACTAAGACTCCACTTACCTCCACCTTGGATACCACCAAGTAAAGGTACAGTTGTTTATCCGCCTTCGGAGTATGAAGCAGGGGTGGACTCGAAAGATACCATTTGAGTTCTTCCAAAGCTTGTTGGCACTCCGGGGTTCAAGAGAAGTTATTCTTCTTCTTCAATAGTGAGAAGAACCGATGGCTTTTGTCTCAGGACCTCGAAATGAACCGGCCAAGGGCGGCTATAGGACTGGTTAGCCTCTGAACGGTCTTCAAACTATCCACCACGGTGTTGTCTTCTATAGCTTTAATTTTATCGGAATTGATCTCGATCCCTCGGTTGGACACCATGAACCCGAGGAAGTTTTCGGATCCGACCTCGAATGCGCATTTTTTCGGGTTCAGCTTTATATTGTATCTCTTTAATATGTCGGAAGTTTCTTGAAAATGTTTCAAATGGTCCTCTACTCGCAGAGACTTGACTAACATGTCGTCAATATAAACCTCCATTGATTTCCCTATTTGTTCTTCGAACGTTCGGTTTACTAGGCGTTGATAAGTGACACTGGCATTTTTTAACCCGAATGACATTACATTATAACAATAGGTGCCGAATTTAGTGATAAAAGAAGTCTTTTCTTGATCGCCCGAGTCCATCCGGATTCGGTTGTACCCGAAATAAGCATCTAGAAAGTTGAGTATCTGGTACCCAGCCGTCGCATCGATCATGCGATCGATGTTAGGCAAAGGAAAAGAGTCCTTAGGCCATGCCTTGTTCAAGTCTTTATAATCTACCCAAATTCTTATTTCCTTTTTTAGGCACTACCACCATGTTAGCTAACCAGTTCAGGTATTTAACTACCCGAATGGAACCTACTTTAAGGAGTTTAGATACCTCATCTTTGATGAATGCATGCTTGACTCCGGATTGAGGCCTCCTCTTATGTTTAATAGGGTGGAACTTCATATCCAAAACTCAACTTATGAGTGGTTATCTCCGGCGGGATCCCTGCCATATCAAGATTGGACTAGGCGAAACAAGATACGTTAGTTTTAAGGAAACTAATGAGTTATTTCTTGAGATCGGGGGTTAACCCCGTGCCCAAGTATACCTTTCGATCCAATATGTGTTCGATTAAAATATGACTTGCTCCATCTCCTCGACCGTCGATTTGGTGGCGTCAGTATCATCAAGAGCTATGAACGATCTCAGAACTCCGTAATTATCTTCCTCACCGACTCCTCGTTCTTCCGATCCGACTAGGATTGGCATCGCTAATTGCTATTTAACTTCAGCCTTTCTGGCCGGCTCCGTGATTTTTAATGTCAAAACGCCGAGTATAGGGAATACTTCATTGACTGCGAACATCTCTTTTGCAGTCGGCTGCTCTCTGTGCACTATTTTGATCCCTCCCAGTGTAGGGAACTTCAACGCCTGGTGCAAGGTCGAATGTACCACACTCATGTTGTGAACCCATGGTCTTCCGAATAGAGCGTTATATCTCATATCCCCCCAATCACATAGAACTTTGTTTCCTGGATGGTCCCGATGGTGTTCACTGGTAGGGTTATCTCCCCTTTAGTGGTTTCACATGCCATATTAAATCCGTTCAACACCCGAACTGCTGACACTATTTTATCTTGGCCGAGCTAGCTGGATCAATCAACACACACTTAACTCGAGATTTATTTATAAGTACATATATTACCAGTGCGTCATTATGCGGTTGTACGATGCCTTTGGCGTCCTCATTGTTGAACGAAATGGTTCCCTCTGGGATATAATCTCGGGTTCATTTTTCTCTTGTGATGGACACTTTAGTGAGCTTTATAATTGGTACCTGGGGGACATCGACCCATCCAATGATAACGTTGATGACGTGATGAGGTTCTTCTTGTTCGCTCTGTTTGTTAGAGTCTCTGTTCTTGAAGTGATTTTTGGTTCGATCGCTCAAAAATTCCCGGAGATGCCCATTATTGAATAACCGGGCCACTTCTTCTCTTAACTGTCGATATTCCTCGGTCCTATGGCCATAAGTGCCATGATACTTACACATCAAGTTAGGGTCTTTCTTGGTAGGGTCAGACTGTAATGGTCGAGGCCCCTTGGTATTCTTGATGCCACCGATGGCGGACACGATGCTGGTAGCATCGACGTTGAAGTTATATTCCGATAACCTTGGTAACCTCCCTGGCCCCGAGTGGCTTATCAAAACCATTATTTTTATCAGTCCTCGGCTAGTGTAGCCTCGATCGTTTCTCTCGTTCCTCGTAGGGTGATGCCCAGATCCGTTACCCCTTCGATCTCCGCTATACGGTTGGTACCGATCTCTAATCAATCTCGGCTCATGATCGATGACTTTCCTAGACCTATCATTGGTTCTGATGGGATAAATGGACCCAGAAGAGACCCCGAGTTAATCGTCCTCGACTCTGATTTTTGACTGGTACCTGTTGTGGACATCGGCCCAAGTTACCACCGGGTACTCTATCAAATTTTATTTTAACTGTTGTGAAGCCAAGGAGCTTCGGGCGTTAAGTCCTTGAGTGAATGGCTGAATGGCCCAATCATCCGTAACCGGAGGCAAGTCCATCTGTTCCATTTGAAATCTTGATACGAGCTCCCTAAGCATTTCGTTGTCCCATTGCTTCACCTTGAAAAAGGTCCGATTTCCTAGTTTCGACCTTGATGGCCCCCACATGTGCTTTCACAAAGGCATCTGCAAGCATAGCAAATGAATCAATAGCATTTGGCGGTAAGTTGTGGTACTATATCATTGCTTCCTTTGACAAAGTTTCTCCGAACATCTTTAGCAAAACCGACTCGTTTTTGTTGTCTTCCAAGTCGTTCCCCTTGATTGCACATGTGTAGAAGGTCACATGATCATTTGGATCTGTGGTTCCATTATATTTTGGAATATCGGGCATACGAAACTTCTTCGGGATCGGCTTCGGTGTTGCGCTCAGAGAAAAAGGCTTTTGGACAAATTTCTTGGATTAATTTAATACAAGTGATCAATAAAGTTAGATAAGGGAATAAATAACCAAACCAGTTGTGAAGTTGATTCTGAGATCGGACCCAAGCTTGACAGTTGTTCTGCCCTCGATTCAGAGCCAAAATATATGTGAAGAACTATGGGAAAAATAAGAACTTTTAAATAACTTAGAAGCAGAGAAAACAAGTTTATATTGCCTTGGTATGCGTGTTACAATGAGTTTATTGAATAATAAACTTCCCCTTTATATAGTAGGGGAGTTTTACCCTAAATAAAATTCTAAGAAAGGTAAAAATCTCTTTTTTGTTAATCACTGATTTGGTGATGATACGGGCCGAGATCCACACTGTTATATCCGGTTGGGAATGGATATCACGACCCTTCGTTAGTCGTGTGCAATCGTTTGATTATACTTTCCAAGGTCTTGGAACTCGATTCGAATTCGGGGGTGTTGTCTCGATGGCCTAGGTGGTAAGCGCTTCATTCGAGCCTTAGTACGGGAGGTTCTTAGCTTCGTGTCATGACCCAAAATCCAACTAGCCGTGATGGCACCTAACCTCACCGCTAGGTAAGACAAATTATGGCAATCTGATTCAATTAATATTTAACTGACTCTAATACATTCCCCCAAGGACTGGTACTACAAATCATGAGCTTCTAAGATTAGAATTTACAAAGGTGGTGTGAAATAAAAATATGTCATCTGTTTGAAATATGCATGAACAGATTTAAAAATTCTAAAGCTACCTAGAACAAGAGGCAGTTGTGACTGGATCGCAAGTACATCTTCAATGCTAGCTCCCATAATGTATGACAACATCAACATCAAAAATCTGCACGCTATGGTGCAGAAGTGTAGTATGAGTACAACCGACCCCATGTACTTAATAAGTAACAAACCTACCTTAGGTTGAAAGTAGTGACGAGCTTGTACCAAGGTCAGAGTCCACACCAATAACCAATAACATCTTATAACAATACAATTTAAAGCAGCACAAGTAATAACTCAATAATAAAATGCTCAGCTCGTATACAATTCCGGAAAATAAACATGTTCTTCTCATGTACAACAGTAAAACTCAAATCTTTTGCCAAAAAGCACCGAAAATATGAGTAAGTCTGAAATTTGTGATTTTTCTCAAAAACTTTAACGACAAATAAGAAATTTCATTATCAGATGGCATGAGAAAAAATACTTCTCTATGTCTACATATCAAGTATGCATGCCTAATGCAATGCAACACAATGATGAACTCATGTACTCACACTCTCAGAGTACTCAATCTCACTATCTCGCTTTTCCACTCATCACGTTCAATATTCTGCTCACTCAGTCACTCGGCACTGTACATGGCAGATCCAGCCCAAATATAAATGAGATCTCGCGCACAGTCGCTCAGCCAATCCAGCCTAGGGAAGATCCATCTCAAATATATATATATATATATATATATATATATATANGCCTAATGCAATGCAACACAATGATGAACTCATGTACTCACACTCTCAGAGTACTCAATCTCACTATCTCGCTTTTCCACTCATCACGTTCAATATTCATCACACTCAGTCACTCGGTACTGTACAAGGCAGATCCAGCCCAAATATAAATGACAACTCGCACACAGTCACTCAGTACTGTATATGACCAATCCAGCCCAGGAAAGATCTATCCCAAATATATATACATAATAACTGACATTCAGTCACTCATTACTGTACAGGGCCAATCCAGCCCAGGAAACTCCATACCAAATATAAATGTATAGGACAACTCCATGCTTAGGCAACTTCATCCCAAATGTGAATTTATATGGCAACTCCATGCCCAAGGAACTGCATCCCAAATATAATATCCATTGCGCTCACTGTGGGGGGTGCAGACTCCGGAGGAGCTCCTTCAGCCCAAACGCTATAATAAGCCCGATCTAGGCATAAATAAATAAAAACAATATGTTGCGGCGTGCGGCCCGATCCCATAATAATAAAATATATAAAGCCAATATGGCATGATGCGGCGTGCAACCCGATTCCATAAATATCCTCACAATCAGGCCCTCGGCCTCACTCAGTCATCAATCTCTACAGTCTCTCGAGCTAAACATATCGTGAAAATCAGCCCAAAAATGATGATATGATATATAAATAAATAGCAACGGAGACTGAGATATGATATAAAATGAATGAACATAACTGAGTATGAAATTACAATTTAAACAAATAATTCAACAATAACATAACCTCTGCGGGTCTCAATAATACCGACATATAGCCTCAACATGATTTTTAACATGATTCTCAGCTCAATTTCTTTAACACATGAAAGTACATGGACAATGTCAAGATTATTTGACTACACAATTTCACGAAATCAATTATGTCACAGTTTCTACGGTGCACGCCCATCACCTAGCATGTGTGTCACCCCCAAACAAATCATATAACACGTATTTTTGGGATTTATACCCTTAGCTCCAAGTTTAGAAATATTAATTACCTAGAA
The DNA here is from genome assembly GCA_000715115.1 of Nicotiana otophora. NCBI lineage: Eukaryota > Viridiplantae > Streptophyta > Magnoliopsida > Solanales > Solanaceae > Nicotiana > Nicotiana otophora. The sequence goes on from AWOL01S0175062.1 coordinate 17,017, forward strand.
CAAGCCGAATTAAATCCGAGCAAGCTAAACAATATTTTGGAAAATCCATCCCGCGTGTATCAACCTCCGATCGCCTACCTATCTCCTCAATTCCAAGCCAAACGATCCGAAGCTAGTCAAACAACATGCAAATTAATCAAAATATACTCCAATGCTTAATATTTAACAATTTATAAAACTTTCCAACTCTACTCGAAAAGTCAACCAAAAGTTAATGGTGGGGTCCACGTCTCGAAATGTGACAAAAATTATAAAATTCGAACCCCCATTCAACCACAAGTCCAACCATACCAAAATTACTCAAATTCAACCACAACTCGGCCTTCAAATCCTCAATTAAAGTCTATAAAATTTTCTACCATTTTCAACCCAAAACACTAATTTTTGATAAAAACAACAATAGATTCGTGTAATTTAACCAAAATCGAGTTAGAATCACTTACCCCAATCCATATGGTGAAAATCGCCTAAAAAGCACTTCAATCCAAGCTCCATAGCTCCAAGTGTGTTAAATATGGCCGAAACCCTCGTTTTAGAATCTGTCCAGGCAAGTCGCATTTGACACCCGAGACTTATAAATCGCATTTGATACCTGCGATTTGCCTCTGCCCTAGAAAAACTACAAACTTTCCCAGCACGAAAATGTGTATAACTCTCTCATACGATGTCAGAATTCGACGATTCTTTTTGCTATGGTTCCGTAATTTCAATACGGATCTAATACTTTAATCAAAACCGAATTTGGAGCTCATTTTCTTAGTGTGATACCATTTATGCTTGAAGAAATGACGTCGAAACATTCTTAAAATATCCAAATTAAATTTCGGGCATACGCCCAAGTCCAAAATCACCGTCTGAACCTAACAAAATCATCAAAACTCTGATCCGAGGTCGAATACTAAAAAGTCAAATTTGATCAACTCTTTCAACTTAAGACTTCCAATATGGAATTCATTCTTCTGAACATGTTCCGAAACACCTGAAAATAAAACCGATAATTCATACATATCATAATACATCATATGAAGCTATTCAAGACTTCAAATAGTTGAAAGGGGCGTAAATGCTAAAAACGATCGATCGGGTCGTTACATTCCCCCCCCCCCC
>AWOL01S0175086.1:0-10553 GCA_000715115.1 Nicotiana otophora
CTTTTCTTGGACATGAATTTGGACCATACAATAATTATAATACCTAGACAACTCATATCCTTTTATCCTTGAGCTCTCTATCCCAATTAACAACTTCTTTATTTGCACTTGAAGTCTGATGACCTTGTTTTGCAACTCTTTAGCTTGACATCTTGTTGAAGTACCTCTTTGAGATTCCAAGCTTTATTCTTGTCCTTGAATAGATTTGAGCTTCCTAGGATGCTATCAATTTATGCATTTGATGAATAGTATATTCCAGCCATATATTGATTCTTTTGTTATAGTATTCATTGATAATATATACTGGTGTACTCACGCAGCCAGGAGGACCATGAGCAGCATCTGAGGATTATACTCCAAACATTGAGGGAGAAGAAGCTATATGCTAAATTCTCCAAGTGTGAGTTTTGGCTTGATTCTGTGGCGTTCTTGGGCCACATGGTGTCCAGTGAGGGGATCAAGGTGGATCCAAAGAAGATTGAGGCAGTTTAGACTTGGCTCAGACAGTCTTCAGCTACTGAGAGTCGGAGTTTTCTTGTTTTGGCCGGATGTTATTGCCATTTTGTGGAGGGTTTCTCATCCATTGCTGCACCTTTGACTAGATTGACCCAGAGGGGTGCCTCATTCAGGTGGTCTGATGAGTGTGAGGAGAGCATTCAGAAGCTCAAGACTGCCTTGATTGCAGCTCCAGTTCTAGTTTTGCCTTCAGCAATGGGTTCATATACGATTTATTGTGATGCTTCACGGATTGGTATTGGGTGTGTCTTGATGCAAGAGGGTAGGGTGATTGCTTATGCTTCCCGCCAGTTGAAGCCCCACGATAATAACTACCTCATTCATGATCTTGAGTTGGCAGTTATTGTTCATGCATTGAAGATTTGGAGGCACTATCTCTACGGCGTGTCTTGTGAGGTATTTACAGATCATTGGAGTCAGCAGCATTTGTTTAAGCAAAAGGATCTAAACTTGAGGCAGCGGAGGTGGTTGAAGCTATTAAAAGACTATGATATCACCATTTTGTATCATCCCGATGAGGCCAATGTGGTGGTCGATGCCTTGAGTAGAAAGGCTATGAGTATAGGTACCCTTGCATATATTCCAGTTGGTGAGAGAATGCTAGCATCAGATGTTCAGGCTTTGGCCAATCAGTTCGTGAGGTTAGATGTTTCATAACCTAGCTGGGTTCTTGCTTGTGTGGTTTTCGATCTTATTTGTATGAACGCATCAGAGAACGTCAGTATGATGACCCATATTTGCTTGTCCTTAAAGACACGGTACAGCATGGTGATGCTAAGGAGGTTTCTATTAGAGATGATGGGGTGTTGCGGATGCAGGGTCGGATTTTTATGCCCAATGTGGATGGGTTGCGTGATGTGATTCTTAAGGAGGCCCACAGTTCACGGTATTCCATTCATCCCGGTGCTGCCGAGATATATCAGGACTAGAGGCAAAACTATTGGTGGAGGATAATGAAGAAAGATCTAGTGGAGTATGTGGCTCGGTGCTTCAACTGTCGACAAGTTAAGTATGAGCATCAGAGGCTGTGCGATTTTCTTCATAGACTTGAGATCCCCAAGTATAAATGGGAGTGTGTTACCATGGACTTCGTTTTTGGGCTCCTACAGACCTTAATGAAATTTGATGCAGTTTGGGTGATTATGGACCAATTGACTAAGTCCGCACATTTCGTTTCGGTTGTGACCACCTATTCTTCAGAGCGGCTGGCTCAGATCTATATCTGCGAAATTGTTCGTCTTCATGGCGTGCGAGTGTCCATTATTTATGATCGAGGCATGCAGTTCACATCACAATTTTAGAGAGCAATGCAATGAGAGTTGGCGTCACAATCCCAATTTCCCACCTTAGGATGTCGTGATGACACCTAGTATCTAAGACTAGGTAAGCCTAACATGAATAGAGAAATAGCGGAAAATAATAATAAAACTTCAAATTTAAACAATCTAAACTATCATAATAGAACTCAACAGTATAGTTGACAATAACTCCCAAAATCTGGTGGAACTAAGTTATAAGCTCTACAAGAATGTACTCATAGTCTCGTAATACAATACAGTTTTGGAACACGAAATAAACAGTAGAATTTCTAAAAATAGAAGGTGACTCTGGGGCTTGCGGACGTCGAGCATGTATACCTTGAAGTCTCCAAAAACAGCTAGTCAATCAATCTCTAGCGTCCAGCACGGGTAGATGTACCTGGATTTGCACAAAAGATTTGCAGAAGCATAGTATGAGTACATCACAATGGTACCCAGTAAGTATAAATCCTAATCTCAGTAGAGTAGTGACAAGGCTACGTCAAGACACCTACTAGGACATGATAAACAGAAAGAAAATATAATAACGAGAAGAAATGGAAAGTGGGGAAATGAATGATAACAAAGTAGTTTAGTAACATAAACTAATGACAGGATTTTAAACAAACATGCAACGAGAAGAAAACACATAATGAGAACCCCAAATAATCAAATACGGACAAAACTGTTAAGGCAAGGAAGAACAAAAGCAACAAGAACTGTTCAACCAATAAATCTTTTCAATATGATATGCACAACAAGAATCACAACCGAGGTACCGGCTCGTATGCACATTTCTCATTTTCAATCACAATCTATCCTTAAACACCATGTGAGCCTTTACATTTAGTTTTGAAAATCATTTTTCCCGAAATAGCTACACGCATTTTAGCCCACCTTATCACACATTGTGGATTCAAGTAGTTCCCCTACTAGCAAGACGTGTATCAAACCCACCTTATCTCACCGCATGCATTTCAACCCCTAGCCATATACCACCGCATGCGTATCAATATCACAACTCGCACCATAAGTGCCCATATGCCACAGCTTGCCAAAAGAATCAACAATACTAATGTTTCCACAACACATAGCCCATGGCTCAACCACAATGTATACAAGAATATCAATAATAACAAAATAAATGTGAATTTATCAACAAGAAAGATATCCCAACAATTAACAACTTCATGTTAATATGATAACGGCTTTTACAATTTCGACACCAATAACTCAACAAGAAAATATTCCAAGAAATAACAACTTCAAGTAAAGGTTATTCAACAATTTAAGAGGTAACAAGACAATAAGGAAGGCAATAATTTCAACTAAGCATATAAGAGCAAAATAACAAGTAAGAGGTAGAACAAGTGTTAACAATGTCAAATAAAGCATGTAAGGTGTAGATTAACACATGTAAGAGTTGATTAACAATGAGGGATATAACATGTTATGACAATTCAATTAAAGTCATGGAAAGAGTTTAAATAATCTAAACAGGTCAAATACCACATATAGCCTTGTACCTACTCGTCACTTTGCTTATGCGGCTTTCATATAACACAAATAGCACAATCAATCCCAAATCCTAAGGGGTAGTTCCCCCACACAAAGTTAGGCAAGATACTTATCTCAACTAGGCCAACTCAACCCTGAGAGATAGCTTTTCCCCTAAATTTCGCCTCCACATGGCTCAAATCTAACCAAAAATGACTTATTATCATCAACCAATGCAAGAGAAAACAATTACAATAGATAAAGCTTTGATCTTTACAAAATTCCCAAAAAGTCAACAAAAGTCAACCCTTGGCCTACCCGGTCAAAACTCGGATCCAAGGATAGACTTCGACTACCCATAACCCCACGATTCTATGTATGTATTTTGTTCCAAAAGCCGAGTCCAAATCGACTCTCAAAACTCAAATTCTCATTTTTCGAAACTTAGGCAAAATTTCACTTTGATTCACATAAATTTGATGTCAAATCTAAGATATAATCATGAAATATAGTTGAAAATTGATTAGAATCACTTACCCAATGTTTATAGATAAAACTCCCTTCTCCAAATTGCCTCCTACCGAGTCTAGGGTTCTAAAATATGAAAATGAGACTAAAATCCCGACTTTCTAACCTTTTATTCAGTTGCAGGTGTCGCAATTGTGACACTGGGTTCACAATTGTGAACCCTCACAATTGTGAAGGATGCCTCGCAAATGCGGCACTGACAGCCTATGTGGGAAGTCGCAAATGCGACATGGGCTACGCAATTGCGAAGCCTGCTTCCCTCGCAAAAGCGACAAAGATGTCGCAAATGTGAAACTACCCCATCCCAAGTCATCTTCGCGACACCAGAGACATCAGTACACCAGCAGTTCAGATTCAGTCCAAAACTATTCCGTGATGCGTCCAAAACACATCCGAGCCCTCGAGGCTCCAAACCAAACATCCACACAAGCGTAAAGACATCATACGAACTTGCGCAATCAAAACACAAAAATAACATCTAGAACTATGAATCGGATACCAAAACGAATGAATTTCAAAGTAAAGTTCAAGAACTTCTAGAATTGGAACTAAGCATCCGAATCCTACCAAATCAACTCCAAACGATACAAAATTTTGCAGAAACGTTTTAAATAGAATAGTGGACTATTCCAAGTACCAAAATCCCATTGCGAACCTGATAGCCAAAAGTCAACCTACGATTAAACTTCTAAACCTCAAATTGCCAATTTTTCGGCAAAACAACACAAATCAACCTACTAATTTCCAAATTCGATTTCGGGCATATGCCCAAGTCCAAAATCACGATATGAACCTCGCTTGTGGCCGTGCATGTCTGGCAGAGTATTTTGTCTCTTGCGCGGTCGTATGCGCGCTGGGGGTCTCTCATGCGCGGTCGCGCATCTGAATTTCGCTCCTGCTCAACTCTTTATTTCTCCCATTAAGTGCACTACTCGTCCATTGACCCCAGAACACGATCTCGACTTAATTCCTTGGGATTTTACTCAGACTTCAAAGCTCCAAATAGCTCGAATTATCTCCACAACATCTGCATAACTTGGAATCACTCCTACAAGGCATAAAACACACACTCAGTGCAAAACAATACCATTTAAAGCTCAAACATTAATAAAGTGCAATGAATTAGAGTGCAATAAGTGACCAAAATATGCAATTATAGCCTCCTGTCAACACCCCACACTTAAACTATTGCTCGTCCTCGAGCAATCAAACTACACTTCACATAGAACACGACCGTTTGTTTTCAACAACTCTCATAACTCATCACACCAAGACTCTTTAAAACAGATTAAGTACAATATCGTAACATCTTAACCTCGAGATTTGACTCAAAAGCACCACGCATTATTAATAACCCACTCACTTACTTTAACACAGAGGTCAACGACATTACCTTTGTTTCGTGAATCAAGTGCCCTCACACAACAAAGAGAATAACTCCACACACAATAAAATTTAAGAACAATTAGGAACTCAAGAAAGAAAGGATTCACTCACTCTCAGAAACAACATTCATATGCCACAAAACACGTACCATAGGCTTGGCCGTAGTGTAATACTCGACTAATTGAGCTCATTCAGTCAAGGATCAAGTAGGACTTTAATTGGTTGTAATGTAGGTTATGGGATGGGTAGGATACATTTGGNAATAACCCGCTCATTTACTCTAGCCTAGAGGTCAATGACATTAACTTTCCTTCATGAATTAAGTGCTCTCACACAACAATAGAGAGTAGTTCCACACACGATAGAAATTAAGAACAATTAGGAACTCAAGATAGAAAGAATTCACTCACTCTCAGAAGTAACATTCATATGCTACAAAAGACATACCATAGGCTTGCCCGTAATGTACTACTCTACTAATTGAGCTCATCCAGTGAAGAATCAAGTAGGACTTTACTTGGTTGTAATGTAGGCCGCATGACGGGTAGGATACATTTAGATATAAGAGTGACTACACCTCCCTAAGCACTTTAATGCATACATTTCATTGTTCAAAACCCCCACACTTATATCAAACCAAAACTCCACCTTCACGACAATATACATTAACTCCCTACTTCTTTAAGCACAATTACATCAAGAGTCACCACTATCAAGGAATATTTTGCACAATAATACAACTATATGTTTTTCTTTCCTTTCCTTATTCAATTCAAGTGGCTCTTATTTTTTTAAACTAGTGCACCTATCTCTTTATTTCAATAATTCTACTCAAAATCCAAACCAACCACCCCACACTTCAACTTTTACAAAGTTCATAACCAATTCAAGTGCTCACAAGAGGTAAAAAGTTCAAATAGATGGTCAATTCAAACAATTGGTTAGGGCTTGTAATGTGGTTGCCAAAGAAACAGGATTACAGGCTCAATGGGGTTAACTAATATACATAACCATTAGGTGGGTACAAGCATATAACTGGCTCAACAAAGAAATGCCTATATCACTTTCAAGACTGAATACAACTACTATTTATCTTTGCACACACACAGGGCAAGTTCTAGACATCAAATGTAATGCACATAATACCACAAAAACTCACACACACATGGCACATAACCCACTCAGGATTGGACTATCAAAACACTCTAGTCAAAGCAGTTAAGCAAAGTTAAGATCATACACTTTAAGGTACTTATGCAGGAGTCAAAAATTGGGCCTAAGCATCACAACTAAAGCACTCACTATTCTCAAGGTACAATAGAGTCAAGAGACATTGCCTTCCATTCAAATCATAGCACAAGGTTTCCTATTCCTACCAAAATAAAAACTAACTACACCCGGTTCAATCAAAACCCTTGGAAAAGAACCGCGGCACAAAGAAAAACCAAGGGAGAATTAATATACTACCTACAAAAGGGGGAATACCGCAGAATCGATATGCGGACCGCAGAACGGTCGCATACCCAGATAGCGGTGCCCAGTTCCGGAGGGCTATTTCGCGGCCCATTTTGCGGACCACAGAGGCATTATGTGATCGCATATGCGACTGCAGATTCTGTTTCAGAGCTTTACTTTTTGGGTTTTTATAACCCGACCCCATTTCGTTATATAGACTCTATGGACCATTTCTTAAGTAAGAACCTGGCATTTTAAGAGTGAGAAAGTGCTTAGAGAGGAGAGAGTTCCTCAACCAATTGTTCCTCAATTCTTACTCAAAATCTTGGAAGATTAACAAGGAAAACAAACTAGGTCTTAATCCTAGAGGTAAGCATCTACACCCTAACCCTTAATTTCGAAATTTAAATAAAAATAGGTAATTATTAAGGCAATTCTTGGGAGTTGTTTATTTTTACATGCATGTACTATCAAGGGTTGGTGGAAGAATGTTGAGATAAATTGGGTAGACTTTGGGTAGTTGGGTGAAAGAATCCACCATGGGAGGACCTTGAAATCATAATACCCACCTAGTGTTTGATAAAATGCTCAAATAGGCTGGAACCATAAACTCTCTCCTAATTTGTGTTCAATTTTGCTATATTTCCAAATAAATCGAAGAAGCTAAGAATTCTGTAACATTATAGTAATTTAAAAGGGCTCGAGGCAAGGTTTGTTGGCCAAACTCTTCTTTTAGAATTGAACCCCGCAATGTCCTTGTAAGTCTCGCGATGCGCTTATAAATTGAATTTTTGTCAAATAAGCCTTGTGTCGAAATAATTACGCGTTCAGTATGTATTCCAAAGATTCTTGTTATGTTGAGTTAATTTTTGAGAATGTGGTTTAAGTATGGGCTGTGTGTTACTTTGTTGTGATTTAAAAGCGTGAATTTTTTATGAAAGCTATCATGTCAATTGTGTAAGAAGTCATATGTGCTTAAGACCCTAATTTTCTCAAGTATGTGATTAAAGTATTAATTTGAAAGCCTTGTTGTTGATTATTCACGATAATGATTGAAAATGGAATAGTGAGCTGAATTATGAAGTACGACTAATGTACCAAGAATGATATTGTGTTATGGCCAATGATGTCAATGAAATGAATGACATGTAAAAGAATATGCATTGAAAGGTAAATACTTTTAATAAAAAATGCTTTGAGAGTATCGATTAGCCACCGAGGAAGGGTAGGTCGGAATAACCTAACCCCGAAACTATATGTGCCGGTGTAGGAGTGATTGAGGGGTAAATCCCCGTGTTAATGTGATGAGACTATTTCCCCTTATATGGGATGAGATTGGTGTGTTGAGATGTTTTCCCCCTAAATGGGATGAGATTATCGCTAGCTAGATATGATGTAATGTCGACCCACACAGCATTGTGGTGAGATGGCTTAGCCGATCGGGCTGAGATCGGACGCCATGCCGCGCACATGGTGGTATTGTGAGTGTATGTCTCGGGGTAAGATGGCTTAGCTGGTCGGGCTGAGATCGGACTCCGTGCTAAAACACGGTGGTATATCGGTGCTAAAGATCTCCCAATTTAAATTACCGAAACCTACTTAAAATTTACGTTTCCCCTAATGTGACACTTTGATACCGTTTGAGTCTCTTATTGATATCATGTTTTATTCTCCGTTTACTATTGCTCGTTCTATTGAGAGGGTGCTTAGTTTTACATACTAGTACTATTCCATATGTACTAACTTCCCTTTTGCCGGGGGCACTGCATCTTTAATGGATGCAGGTGGTTCCATAGCAGGTGGTATTGATCAGTGATAGCAGAACACCCTCTCCTCAGCTGATTTGGTGAGCCCCACTTCATTTCGGGGTCCTGTATCTTCTATTCTTTGTACATAGAATTTTGAGGTATAGCCGAGGCCTTGTTGCCGGCACTGCCATAGCACTCTTTTATTCTTGTTAGAGGCTCTGTAGACATAGTGTGGGTTGTGTCTATTTTGGGGAAGTTTAAACTAAAAATATTGTAATTTTATCATTTGGTCTACTTTAACTATGATTGTACAATACTGTTTTGAAAACGTGTTAATGACGTAACTAATGGATATAAATCGGTGTTGTTCACATGACTTCTTATTGACTTATTAATGAACTGTATTCTTCTCTTTATTTGTGGGTGAGTTGGGTATACGGCACTGTGCAGGCTTGCTCGACCGAGGTCGGGGCGTGACAAATATGGTATCAGAGCCTAAGGTTTTAAAGTGTCCTAGGATGTCTCAGAGCCGTGTCTAGTAGAGTCCTTCTTCTCGGTGTGTTGTTGACCACATCCACAAATAGGAGGCTACTTGGGAATATAGGAATAATACCCTTCTTTGATATTCTAGATCATGTGATAAAGCTGATTGTAAGATTGTTCCTCCTTTAACTCTTGCATTGCTCTAATTTTCAGTATATGGCGCCTAGAAAGAAAGCAGGAACTGGCCAAAGAGCCAATGCCACCCCAGGAGTGGTAGTTGACCCTTTACTTGATGATGCGGGTGAACACACGAGGGGTGATAATATTCCCCTGACTACTACACTGCCTGTTTCCACAACACCTGGTCAGATTGCACCATACCTTCACCTACTGAGGGTGAAACGATCCCTCCAACTGATATTTCAGTTTGATAACGACAAGGTTGGGAATCCAAACTAGAGTAAGAATTTGAAAAGTAAATGCGGAAGCAATAACAATAAGGAATTGAACAACTAGCACTTAAGGACAGAAAATAAAGGATATGGGAAAATTCAAGGAAAGAATTCCAAGAACTTCCAAGAACGCAAGTTCTATAGCCTTGACAAGATCAAAGTAACAACGTCTTGATTTATTGAAGAAATCAAACGCCTTTACTTAAAAGCAAATCAAAACAATAGATTCGGATCTTGACCGCTTTACGAGTAACTTGAGACAACAATTAATAACTAGTATTAATCGCCTTNAACACCCTCTCCTCAGCTGATTTGGTGAGCCCCACTTCATTTCGGGGTCCTGTATCTTCTATTCTTTGTACATAGAATTTTGAGGTATAGCCGAGGCCTTGTTGCCGGCACTGCCATAGCACTCTTTTATTCTTGTTAGAGGCTCTGTAGACATAGTGTGGGTTGTGTCTATTTTGGGGAAGTTTAAACTAAAAATATTGTAATTTTATCATTTGGTCTACTTTAACTATGATTGTACAATACTGTTTTGAAAACGTGTTAATGACGTAACTAATGGATATAAATCGGTGTTGTTCACATGACTTCTTATTGACTTATTAATGAACTGTATTCTTCTCTTTATTTGTGGGTGAGTTGGGTATACGGCACTGTGCAGGCTTGCTCGACCGAGGTCGGGGCGTGACAAATATGGTATCAGAGCCTAAGGTTTTAAAGTGTCCTAGGATGTCTCAGAGCCGTGTCTAGTAGAGTCCTTCTTCTCGGTGTGTTGTTGACCACATCCACAAATAGGAGGCTACTTGGGAATATAGGAATAATACCCTTCTTTGATATTCTAGATCATGTGATAAAGCTGATTGTAAGATTGTTCCTCCTTTAACTCTTGCATTGCTCTAATTTTCAGTATATGGCGCCTAGAAAGAAAGCAGGAACTGGCCAAAGAGCCAATGCCACCCCAGGAGTGGTAGTTGACCCTTTACTTGATGATGCGGGTGAACACACGAGGGGTGATAATATTCCCCTGACTACTACACTGCCTGTTTCCACAACACCTGGTCAGATTGCACCATACCTTCACCTACTGAGGGTGAAACGATCCCTCCAACTGATATTTCAGTTTGATAACGACAAGGTTGGGAATCCAAACTAGAGTAAGAATTTGAAAAGTAAATGCGGAAGCA
>AWOL01S0175091.1:4349-21703 GCA_000715115.1 Nicotiana otophora
ATATATAACATATTTACTCATCGAGACGGGGTACACGCGCAAAACGCGCACCCTAAAACTAGTTATTTTAATCTCCTACACTATTTCTGAATCAATACCTTCCACATCCTATAACTTTGGTACACTCTGAGGGATTTGAGGGACAATTATGTCTTTAACCATACTTATACAAGTATCAAAAACTCTTGCATTACTAATACCATGGTTTGTTACGTACATAATACCAAATAGGATGAACAAATGTACCCAATAATGGATTAACAATGCACAAAACTATTGCTTGCATTATTTTTTCTACTTCCTTCGGTTCACTTTAAGTCATTCTTTGGCTTTTTTTGTGGTTCAAAATAAAAAATATCAAGAAGTAATTAACTTTTTTTTTCTAAAGTTGCCATTGTAGTAAAGAGGCTAGTAGTAGTTTGTTATATTTTCAATAAGCAAATTAAGGTTAATATGATTAATTTAATTGTTATATTTACAATAACCAAATTAAGGTTAATTGTTAATAAGCAAATTTCTTAATATGTTTGAAAATAGTTGGCAAACGACCCCTCAACGGAATTTAACTAAGAGTTTGGTGTATCCATTCCTTATGGTCCGAAAACAAAGCCTCCGGCAACATGGCAACTCCTCCGCCATTTCTATACCCTCTTCTCATACTGATTATCTCATTTTTATGGCAAGCATCAGCTATCCAACAACCTTCAAAGAATGGTGCTCGCTATCTTAGCAATTTCTGGAGCTCAAGCAAAACACTTCCACTTGCTGCTAAAAGTAAAGCCCCAAAGTACGAGTACGAGACCAAATATTTTCAGCAGAAGCTGGATCACTTCAGCTTCGCTGATCTACCTTCGTTTCCACAGCGTTACCTAATTAATACCCAACACTGGGTGGGTCCCTCTCGCTTGGCCCCCATCTTCCTCTACTGTGGGAATGAAGGTGATATTGAATGGTTCGCTGCGAATACCGGCTTCGTCTGGGAAATTGCCCCTCGTTTCGGTGCCATGGTTATCTTCCCGGAGGTAATTATACATTTAATTCTAACACTGTAAACTATTTGTAATCAGTAGACTTGCTTAAGATGTTGATAATTGATGAATTGTTTTAATTTGGTTTTTGCAGCACCGATACTATGGGGAGTCAATGCCGTTTGGAAGTAAGGAAGAAGCATATAAGAATGCTACCACTTTATCTTATCTAACAGCTGAACAAGCACTAGCTGATTATGCCGTGTTAATCACTGAGCTTAAAAGGAATTTATCTGCACAGGCATGCCCTGTTGTGTTATTTGGTGGATCCTATGGTGGAAGTAAGTACTGTAGCATTTAGTAGTTTACTACATTAGTTATTCTTAGTCTGTTAACATGTGTTCTGCACACTTATTTTTAATCAATCTTTTGAGTTGTGCTTCACTTAGAGGTTTTCTCTATTTGAAACAGTGCTTGCAGCTTGGATGAGGCTCAAATATCCCCATATTTCCATTGGTGCACTTGCTTCTTCTGCACCAATTCTTCAGTTTGAAGATCTTGTGCCACCTGAAACCTTTTATAACATTGTCTCCAATGATTTCAAGGTCTGTACGACTGAGTTTCTATCTCTAGTGACATCTAAAATTTACTACTAGTATCTATTTGGGAAACTTCCAGAGTAGGATCAGATCTTATTTGATACTACAAATTTTAACCAAATAAGTTCTCTTATAGTCTTATTGGAATATGTTCGTTTTTTTGGAAATCCTCTTAGGTTTAGTCTCCTTCATTTCATTGATTTGAATTTGTTAAGTGTAGACACTTATCTAGCGTCCATTTATAGAGTGGTAGAGTAATCTCGCCACGTGTCAAAAATTGGATGGCATGCACAATTCTTACTATTTCTGCACAACTTTTGTGCAATTGAATACTATCATGCCTCCAAATCTTATTTGCCTAGGATTTGGAGATAAGCAGGAGTCCACTTGATCATAGTTCGGAAATTTAACCTATAATTTCAATTTAGAGCATATTAATCTATGTAAATATTCAATGTATAAAACTATTGTCAATTGTTAATTATAAACTATAAAATAGATTTACAAACCACTACAAAGTTTTACACCATTCACTTCAGTACTGATATTTAATTCACACTAATATTAATCTCAACTACGTAAATTGGATCTAGTATGCGCTTGGCGAAAAAATCCAATCACGCCGATTTGATCCATATTTTGCCTTGCCAAATTAGGACAGGGATCCTTCACTAATCTAGTTCTTGTGATTCAATTCCAAAGCTCCAGCTAGATTAGCATTTATGACATCTATGCTGTATCACCTTCTGCAGGGCGAGAGTATGAGTTGCTTTAACACTATCAAAGAGTCTTGGGATGTGATTAGCTCGGTAGGACAGATAAATGGTGGACTTGCACAACTGACAAAGACTTTCCACCTCTGTAGGTAAGATGCCTATGGCACCACCCTTAGCTGTTTTGTTAGCTAACAGTGTCATTGACTTTTAGAATTTCAATATTCAAATTTCAAGTTGAGGCAATTTGATCCTACTTTGTGAGTGGCAGGAAGCTGGATAGTGTTGACGGCTTGTCTAACTGGTTAGAATCTGCTTATAGTTACTTGGCAATGGCCAACTACCCCTATCCTACCGACTTCTTGATGCCTTTACCTGGAAGTCCCATAAAAGAGGTTAGCACTGGACCTTATACTCTCCATGAAGCTACCTGGTATTTTCAAGATTACAATGAATGCTCATGCAGAAGCCATCTTTTTGAGGAAAAGCATTCGCGTTAAAATTGATGCAGTGTAGCAAATAGCAGATGTCTTTTCCCTGCATGGTGATCAACAAGTAGTCAATTCTTTCCTGTGAATAATATCCTTCCAACCTCTTTGCTGTCAGGTATGTAGGAAGATTGATAGTTTGCCTGATGGTGCTAGTGTCCTGCAGCGTATATTTGAAGGAATTAATGTCTATTATAATTACACTGGGACAGTTGGCTGTTTCAATCTGGACGATGATCCTCATGGTATGAGTGGTTGGGATTGGCAGGTATAGTGATGATAAATATACGCGCTCTTGCTCTGTTGTTCATAATTTGAGTTCAGTCATAAAAGGATGCACTCCTACAAAAATTCCTTCCAACTAAGTTGCTTTCATCTTTTGTAAACTATCTACAGGCATGCACTGAGATGGTTATGCCTATGGCAAGTAACAGGACGACTAGTATGTTTCCAGAGTTCTATTATGACCCAACGTCGAATGAAGAGCAATGCTTGAAAGACTTTCATGTCAAACCGAGGCCGACATGGATAACAACTGAATTTGGTGGACATGTATGACAATGTGCAAAAACTTTGTCACCGTTCTGTATATCCTTTAGAGTTCCATGAAAATTATGTATACCGTGTGTAGTGGTAAAAGTAAGAGCTTTTGAGGTCTAGATCACGTGGTCTATTCACTCAGAAGAGCTTATGACAGGTTCATGTTCTTGTAGGTGTGGATAGAATATGAAGGGGAATAACAATTTTGAATTTTTTAAATCTTTTTGATGGAAAAATATTTTTTAAAAATTTTATAAGGATTAAATACTTATTTTATGTTTAAATTGCTCAGTTTACTATAAGTTTCATTATTTGGAAAATGCATAGAATATGGAATAAAGTGGCATTTCATGTGCAGTGTGCAGGACCTTGTATAGAGTCTAGAATGTAGTAATGGTTCTAAACTGCTTAGTTTCTCGATTTTCATTCTCTTTCAGCTTCCTTGTTTGAGTTATGTGTTGTTTCTATCTTGCATTGAAGGCATTCAAGAGTGCGCTAAAAGCATTTGGGAGTAACATCATATTCTCAAATGGCCTGTTAGATCCCTGGAGTGGTGGCAGGTAGTCTTTTTTCTTTAGTTTCTTTTGTAGACTATGGAAACTCAATCAAAAAGGTTTTACTAAACTTATATGTCAAAACTTTTTGTGTAGTGTTCTGGAGAATGTGTCAGAAACTATAGTTGCTTTGACTACTGAGAAAGGTAATTCTCTGACTGCATTTTAAATAATTTCTCATTCTCATTACTCTTTTGATATAAGTAACGGTGTACCAATGCACTGTCTTTTCTCATAAGCAAGCAATGAGTGAATGCGGTTGTCGTTATTTCTGTCTGCTAAGTTGATGTGATAAAGTGCATGTGACCTCATCCTCTCTGTGACGTACGCAGAATTTTTTGTAACCGGTGTCACATTTCTTAAAAGGTGAACAAATGAATAACTACTATAATGACATCATATTGAAAGTAAACACAAAATTCAAAACATTACTCTAACTCTCTATGGTGATTTTTATTTTTTGAAATGTATCAATGATAGTCTCATTAGAAATAGTACTAATATGTCTTATTTCAAGAATGATTTGACCATATTTATTGTCTACTTGACAAACAAATGGATTCTAGCTCAACGGGTTTTTGTTGTTCCTTAATTTTGTTAGAGATCGGTGGTTCAAGCCTCACTAATTACAAATTATATTTTAATAAATAAAGCCTCCAAAACGATAAATAAATAAGCATGCTTCCAAACAGAATCGAACTCTTGACCTCCAGCAAAGTATTTGAAGCGCTTTACCACCAGACCAGCGAGCCATTACATTATAAGCGGTGTCACCCGTTTTGGTTTATACGTATTGTTTGGTTTTACTTATGTCTATATACATACATTTAATAAATTTTTCTGACGATGTGACACCGCTTCCCATAAGGTGGCTCCGCCCCTGCTGATCCTCTCATTGTTTCTTCAGTCAATCCTGATTGATACCAATTATAACCAATCTCTTCTTTTCTTTCCTTATTTATTAATTTCAGTTACTGTCTGAGGTTGGGATAAGCACATGGCTACCATCTTAAGTACCTAAGCGAACATGTTTTTCAGTAAGAATGACAATCAATTTCAAACACTTGCTTTCTTTTTTAAAGGATTCTTCTGTTTTACACTTTGGCAATAAAAATTTGATGGCTGCCTGCTTTCCTCTTTCACATTTATAGCTAGTGAGCAACTTGCCATTTAGGCTCTGAGGGTCTACTAATAACTCAACTTGATGAAGTTGTGGGTAATAGAAAGCCCCTATAGAGGGCATCCAACCCCTGGAGGAAATCATCTGTTCTGAGAGAAGGAACTACCTTCTTAGTTCCTCTTGGATTTTGGTTTTCTTTTCCACCAATTATATTATCATTTGTGTTTGTACTCCCTGTTATACTTCATATTTGTTTTGGGAAGTTCATGGTTTTGAGATTGAGGTAGCAGAAGAATGTTTGACAAGAGTGGGTTGCTCTAGTGCTAAGCACCCTCCACTTCCAACCAAGAGGTCGTGAGTTCGAGTTACCCCAAGAGCAAGGTGGGAAGTTCTTGGAGGGAAGAAGCTGAGGGTCTATCGGAAACAACCTCTCTACCCCCAGGGTAGGGGTAAGGTATGCGTACACATTACCCTCCTCAGACCCCACTAGTGAGATTATACTGGGTTGTTGTTGTTGTTGTAGTAGAAGAATGTTTGCTAGTTGATGGGCCATTGCTTGAGCATAAGATCGTGATCAACTTGCTAGCTGTGCTGGTGATGTAGAGGTAACCGGTGGCATAGTCGAGGTGCACACAAGCTGGCCTGGACACCACCGTCATAAAAAAATTTGTGATCAACTTTCTGCTGATAAAAAGAGATCATAATCAACTTTCTGTCCCTTTGACTAGCTTGGGTCCAAGGATTCAGTTCATTTTTGTTTATAGATGTTCAACGAATACAATGGCTTTGACATCAATGCATATGTTTCTCTATAACATTGGTAATTGTCTGAAAACCACAAGACGAGCAGTTCACTTCACCACAACATGATACCTGAATTTTTTGTTTATGTTTAGGTGCCCATCACTTGGATCTGCGTGCAGGAACAGCTTCAGATCCTGATTGGCTTCTGGAGCAAAGGTCAAGTGAGATTAAGCTGATAAGGGGTTGGTTGGACAAGTACTCTGATGAAAAGAAGTCAACTTTCAGCATGTAGATAATGGAGTAATATCTTTCATTCACCAGAAAACTGGCAAATTGTACTTGCCTTTGCTAACATGAGAAACCACCTTTTACAAATGCCTCAGTGTTTTTACCATTCTACATATTACTTTCAAGGGATTAATCATCGGTCCTGGTGCAGCATATGGAACTGAAATGCCTTTTCTCTCATATGATCACTTGTGGTAACTATCAAAGGTAACATATTAGAGCATTAACAAACTGTTACCTTGAACAGGTATTTCCGAAATAAGAGAAGCATTTTCTTCCTACTTCTTAGTGCCAAGCATCTGCTGGAAAAGTATGTAGGGATTTAAAGACTTTGTTATGTTTACTTCCTTTGTTACATCATTGCATAGTCTAGGACTCCTTTTGTCCCTTTGTTTTATGCTACTATTATTATATTGGAACTTGAGTAACGGTTCTTTACTACAACCAATTTTTTTCAAACATTCCTTTAAAGAATTTAATTGAGCAACAAAATTTATAGTATTTTTATGTAGTTTCTGAATTTATTAATTATACTTTTCAAAAATAATCGGAGGAAGTGGTTTGAATTTACCCTTAGTAAATGTTTTTCTCGTATTTTGAGTCGTGTTATTCATTTTAGGATGGAGGAACTAATGAATATCACAACAAAATACTTTACTCGAGTAAAAGTTGTTTGAGTCTCATTTGGTCAGCCTAATGAAATTAATTAGCTTCCTGTAAGGCAAAGAATTTCTATCTTTACACAAATAGCCGGTCATATTCATTGTTTACTTTTTCTAGTCATATACATAGATTTTATATTTATTATACATAAATATATACACATAATACATAAATTATGCATATTATACCTCCACCGGCTATTTTTAGTTTAAGCGGTTAGGTGGGTGGCTATTCGGGTTAATTCTTCTTTTATTTTTCCCTCTTATCCACAGAGATATTGAATAGGTCTGTTTCAGTACTTATATAGTGAAATCTCGGTACGGATAGTGTATTTTTGACCAATTTGCAGGGAAACTAAGTGGGCGTTTGGACATAAGAATTGAAAAATTCCAAAATAAGGGGAAAAAATAAAAATGATATTTGAAATTTATATTAGAGTTGTGTTTGGACATGAATATAGTTTTGGATTGTTTTTGAAGTTTTGTGAATGAGTTGTGAAAATTTTGAAAAATAGCTTTTTGGAGTTTTTCAAATTTTCGAAAATTTTTAAAATTCATCTTCAAGTGAAAATTGGAAATTTTATGAACAAACGCTGATTTCTGAATAAATTAAAATTTTTTTGAAAAAAGGAAAAAAATTCTTATGTCCAATGGGTTCTAAATCTCAACGACTCAACGTGCCACTCTCAACTCAAAGCAAAATAATAAAGAGAAGGAACAATGCTTAACGTTGTCCTGTTCAATAAACGATCTGGTCCATCTGGATTAAAAGTTATGCAAGAAGCACATGTTTGCCAGCAAATCATTATATTGTAGTTAATGCATCAATATAAATACATTACTAATGGTATTAGATCAAACTATGACCTTGGTTTTGAATCTGATTGCAAGTTATCACAAAATAATTAGACGTGCTTAACTCAAGACAAAGAATCAGATTTGTACATTAGGGGACATATTGTAAACCTGAAATACATAATATAAGTATCTCATGTATAGTTGTTTTTTAGCTAAGTGATTTACTATATTCACTTGTGTCACCTGTGTATTGGTCAAATGTAATTGAGTACTAAATTCGGAATGTAATATTTTTTTAAATATCACATTTGTAATTTTCCGAACTTGGGTCACCTGACAAATCACAAATGTAATTGAGTAATCATAAACTTAATGTGGATTGGCATGGTTAAAAGTGAAGCATTTAAACTTTATGTATACTCAATGAAATCGTAACTTCTTATAATTTTCTGTTTTCCAATGATTATAAAGTATACGTTTTCAAGGAATCTTTTGTTTTGTATTGAGCTAAGTTCTTAACTTTTCCTCTTAACTTCTCAACTTACAGTAAATTTGAATTTGAATGAGGTTTTTGGAAAAGTAAAAGGACGTAGCAAACTTTTTCCTTTACACTTAAATTAAATTATCTAAAGTTAAAAAAAGAAAGAGTAGATCCATGCAATAAGTCATAGTTCTGTTAATTACCTCATTTAACTTGGTTGGCTTTAGTGTCTTAGACTTTAATAATCCACTTGGGATCTTAAGTATCAAAACTCATAGTAATTGATTAATATCATATTGTATAATTTAGTTAGAAAAATCCGTTGCCAAACGGAAGTTCAAGATTTGAATAATTAAAAATTAAATTTGCTCTCACTAATCTGGATGGGAGACGTTGCCAGCTAAGGTTCCATCCGCAAACCAAAAATTTCTAAACTAAACCCACTTTTAAATTTCAAAATTAGCTTCTAATTTAGGTAATAAAAAAGTCTTTTTCCTTTTTTAAACTTGCCATCCGTAAACTCGACCTAAAATTTACCGTTAATAAAACGACGCCGTTGAGAGTCGGCTAAGCTTATCACAGAAGTCTTGTTGAAGCAAAAAACCAGTAAAATTTTCAAGAGACTTCAAATCGTTTATTATTACTCGTCAAACGGTGGAGCAGCCAAGTCCGCTTTGCATAGAGAAAGAGAGAGAGAATCAGAGCCAACAAAGCAAGTGTGAGTGAAAGTGAGAAATAGCAAAAAAGGCTAAGAAGAAAGCAGAAAAAAGTTTGTGTGGAGTCCCCACCAATACCATCAACTGCATTGTTCTTGTGAAGGGGAAAGTAAAGGGGCTTATTAGGCAAGAATTCAACAAATTGATTAAGATAAGTCGAATCTTTGATTTTCATCAAAAGTGTAGAGAAATCAAGAATGACAAGTCCAGGGTCAGAGAGACTGGCTTTGACTCCGGTGAATCGAACGCTTGTTTCGGCGTCAGGTAGGGTTTCAAGTTCAAGAACCCCTTTGACAGATGAAGTCATATGGAAGCGACTGCGTGAAGCTGGGTTTGATGAGGACTCCATTAAACGCAGAGATAAAGCAGCTCTTATTGCCTATATTGCCAAACTCGAAGCTGAGGTCTGTTAATTAATTTTACACTTTATTATTTTACGTTTTAAAGATTTATTACTAGACCCAACTTGTTTGTGACCAAGGCTCAGCGTATTGATTGGTTAATGATATACCCCCTTAAATTCTGCTATGTCTTTTTTTGCTTTCTTTTTTTGGGGCGGTTGAATTTATTATCATAGTATTGTCATATGTACTCGTTTTTGTTGAGGGCATACCTACTGTTTAATTTGCCCAAGTTCCATTCTAGTAATGTTCTTTATGCCCCTTTAGGAATATTGCTTGAATGTAATAAATATCAAAGTCTATATTGCACCTTGGTATTTTTAATTTATTGGCTAACTTGGTTCATGATTGCATCTCTGTACTGGATGTAGCTGTATGACCATCAATATCAGATGGGTCTTCTCATCCTGGAAAGGAAGGAGTGGGATTCCAAGAATGAGCAATTTAAAGCAGCTTCCGAGTCAGCTGAACTCTTATACAAGCGTGAACGCGCTGCACGTCAGGCTGATGAGGCTGAAGCTATGAAACGTGAAGATAATCTGAAGAAAGCTCTTGGGATTGAGAAAGAATGCGTTGCAAACGTATGATTACTCTGCTTGTTTGCTTCCCCAAGTTGTTCTTTCATGATCTTGCTGACATATTTTGAATTTTAAACAGATTGAGAAAGCGTTGCATGAGATGCGAGCAGAATGTGCTGAATCAAAAATTGCATCTGAAATTAAATTGGCTGAAGCACGAAGCATGATGGAGGATGCTCAGAAGAAGTACGCTGATGCAGAGGAAAAGTTGCGTAAAGCAGAATCCTTGGAAGCAGAAGCCAGCCTTTTTCAGCGTAGTGCAGAAAGAAAATTACGTGAAGTTGAGGCACGAGAAGATGATCTTAGGAGACAGACATTATCATTCAAGTCAGAGTATGTGCTTAAAGTTGATAAGGATGTTCTTCTATTTGTAATGTGGTTTGATGTGTGCTGGGCTCATGTTTTCCTAGTAGTTATTGTTACTCGACCGTTAGCTTCTTCTTTTAAAAAAAAGGATTCTAGACTGAGAAACACCACTCAGGTTCAACTGCTTGCATGTATTGTACCTTGTTCACTAAGATGATATTCTCTTCAAACTCGCCAGGACTTTGGTTCAATGGCAAAGGTAGTACAGCCCGGTATATGTGGTAGACGCACATCTGCTATTTAAGTGGAGAAGGGTAGAGGGATGTGCCCGTTATCCACCGAGTTCCGAATCTAGGAAACGGATTTCTCGGCTGTTAGGAAAAAAGAAAAGAAAAGGAAAATATGCTATTCTCTTTGAAGTATTATTTATAGGATTGCCTGCCCAGTGTGGTTGGAAAAAAAAATCATAACATTTTTTGCGGATAAATATTTACTTGAGTCTTCTGAAAAAATTGGATGTTTACAGAATATGTTTGGTGTAGGAAGACTTTATGTAAATAATTTTGACTGCGGACTGAATTTCATAGATTAGTTGCTTACTTAAAGGAATGAAAGTCATATATATTTTGTCATCTTTTTCAGTACCCACTTGGTGCTGAAGTTAGTTGATTAAAAGATTTCTATCTTATCTCTAAAAAATAAAGGATAAACGGCATTCATGAAATTGACACTTATCTGTAACTATGTGAATTTTCCACACCAAAAGATTCAATTGTTTCATTCCTTTCAACTAAGGGAATGATCATATTTTAGGTAGTCTAGGACTCTAGGTAGGAAAAGATAATTGCTTGATGATATCCTCTATGGAGGCACACGCGCTATTCTTTTCCTCATGCACATGATTAAGTTAGCATTTTCTATAATCTGTCAGTTGTGAAGCTAAAGAGAAAGAGATCCATCTGGAGAAACAATCTTTATCTGAAAGGCTGAAAACTCTACAGCGGTCGCAGGAAGAGTTACTTGATGCTCAGGCTTTGCTCAATAAGAGGGAAGATTTTATATTTAACAGATCTCAAGAACTGAACAGACGCGAGAAAGACTTAGACAATGCTAAATTAAATTTGGAGAATGACGTTAAAGCCCTGAATGAGGAAAAGCACAATCTGGAGCTGAAACTTAAGTCTATATCTGCAAGAGAGGAAGTGAGCCTATTTCTCTCTTCTTCTATACTGAGCTTATTATGTATATTAGCCTTTTCTGATGAAAGAGATATTGAAGAATTTATTTACCCAATTGTTGTGTCTTTTCACAGGCCGTAATAAAAAAGGAATGTGAGCTTACCAAGAAAGAGGAAGAACTACTGCTATTACAGGGGAAGCTTGAAAGCAAGGAGATCGTAAGTTTTGACACTAAAGTAAACTATCTTTCCATCCTTTACTGAGAAATACCTTTGTTTTCTAATTACTCTGATGAACCATGCAGGGTGGCGTTAAACAGGTTATGGCTAATCAGGAGGCCACGCTAGTAACTAAGATTTCCTCTATCGAGGCTGAGTTGGAAACAAAACGAAAATTGGTGGAAGGTGAGATTCAGACCAAGAGGCGGGCTTGGGAGTTGAAAGATATGGATATTAAGCATCTGGAGGACCTACTTGCTGACAAGGAACACGATTTGGAGATTCAATCAAGAACACTGGTTGAGAAGGAGAAAGAGTTGGAAGACAGGTTACATGTTATTGAGGAAAAGGAAAGAAACCTCCAAGCTACTGAAAAAGAGATAGAGTTGAAGAGAACAGTTTTGCAGCAAGAAAGGGAAGGAATTAACAAAATGAAAAATGATCTTGAAAAGACTGCGAAAATGCTGGATGAAAAAAGAAAAAGCATCGACCATGAGGAAGAAAATGTGGAGGCTATGAAAAGTGAAACTCAAGAGTTGCTGATTCTGGAAACAAGGCTAAAGCAAGAGATTGATATGATTAGAGAGGAGAAAGAAGAGATTGAAAAGGAGGCAGATCGGTTGAAAGCAGAGAAAGCTAAATTTGAGACTGAATGGGAGGTAATTGATGAGAAAAGAGAAGAGTTGCAGAAAGAAGCTGAACGTGTGGCTGAGGAGAGGATAGCCATTTCTAAGCTTCTTAAGGATAGCCGTGACAGCCTGAAAGCAGAGAAGAATGCAATTCAAGAAGAATATAAACAAAATCTGGAGTCACTTTCTCGTGACCGTGAAGCCTTCATGTATGAAATTGAGTGTGAGCGTGCAGAATGGTTTAGCAAAATTCAGAAAGAACGTGAAAACTTTTTGTTGGATGTTGAGATGCAGAAGAAAGAACTAGAGAACCGCATTGAAAAAAGGCGTGAAGAAATAGAGACTGACCTAAAAGAAAAGGAAAAGGCCTTTGAGGAACAAAAGAAAAGAGAACTTCAGGATATTGCATCTCAGAGGGAGACTGTGGAGAAGGAATTGGAGCATGTTGGGCTGGAGTTGAAGAAACTAGATGCTGAGAGAAAAGATATCAATTTGGATCGTGAGAGAAGGGACAAAGAGTGGGCAGAGCTAAATAATGCTATAGAAGAGCTTAAGGTGCAAAGGCTGAAATTAGAGAAACAAAGGGAATTACTTCATGCTGATAGGGAGGAGATTCTTGCTCAGATTGAGCAGTTAAAAAAATTGGAGGATGTTAAGATCATACCAGATCGTATTGTCACTCCCAAAAAATTACATTCGGATCTACAATCCAATAAACATTCTGCAAAAAGGTTTCCGAAGCATCCCTCGGTACTGGATGCTAGTCCGAATGGTAATTATAATAATGGTGTTAGACAAGATATTTCTTCCATCATTAAAGAAAACGACAGTTCATCTTCTCCTCTCTCTACTCCATTCTCGTGGCTTAAGAGATGTGCTGATACATTGCTTGATCGTACACAAAGTAACAAAAGGCGGAGGGAAAATGGGGATTTTATAAGTCAGTCGACCGAGAATGGTGCATCACGGTAATTCTCTGCTCTTAATAGCTGACATGTGGAGTAGCGCACACACTTTTCTGTTATCCCACTTCCCCTTCTGTATGTTATAAAGTAGAAATTGAATATTGTTTTGATGACTTTATTTTTTTTTCTGGTCCTTTCTAGTCCATTATCAACAGCACCAGACGCACCAGAAGTTGAACACTTGGAAGTGCCACCTGACCAAACTCCCATTGCTGCAGCGGAGACCACTGTGTATGTTGATAAAATTGTTACTGTTCGAGAAGTGACAACAATCGATGTTAAAAAAGTCAGGGAGGCAAGTCAGGTAAGCCTATTGTCTTTATAAAGTTACGATTGCTTACAGCTTCATGATGATTTGAAATTATCTACTTTTTATAATTTTATATATGGAATGATTTCCGCCTTAGCACCGCAGAGTAGTGTTAGAGTAGTCTTAGGTATTATGGGATACATTGAGTAATCTTCTGTCTTGATTCCTGGTGTCCTCTCTGTTTTAGTCCTTATTTTATTTTATTTTATTTTCTATAAAACCCGCATTTATGCTTTTAAACTTTAGATAACTACTCAGCATTCTAATTGTGTGAAACTCAGGCAGTGAATTGTATCCTCATTTTTCAATGTACATCCAATACACTGATGGATATAAGTTAGGAGGCAAGTCTATATTGTCGTATGCACTAATAGAAAGGAAACTCTATTAGTTCAAGTCCTAATTCTATTTTGAGTAATCTGAAATTTGTGTCCTCTCATAGAAAGGAAACTTTTCTCTAAAATATCAGTTCCTTTTTAATATCCTACCATAAAAATGTTATCGTGGGGCCTACTTTCTCACCAAAGAGAGTTTGAAATCTTTCACAAATATAATATTTCTACTTTTAGACCCTCACATATGTAAGTACAATAAATTCCAACTTTCACTTTAATACCTGTTCCCTCCCAGTTATATTAGGTCAGCTAAATTGGGACGAAGAGAGTATGATTAAGAGTCTGGTTTCATCGAATTGAAGAGGCTATCCTTGTTGGTATTGGTTGTGGCTGTTGAATTCAGCTTTTGATTTGCCTCTCTTCTCCCCAAATTACCTTTTTTACGTGAGAATTTCCCCAAATTACCTTTTTCTTTTCACGTTCTGTTTGATGTGAATCATAAAAGCATGCTGCTGCAGGAGACTCTGTCTGGGGAAAGTGGTCAGAAGGTGAGGAACAATGGTAGCTTGGAATCAGATCAAAATGGGAAGCTTGAGGGCAGATCCCGAAGGACTAGGGCAAAGAGGAAGTAGTGAGATTGCCAGATGTGAGAAGAGTAGCACTTGAGCCTCAAATAATTTGTTGTTTGCTTTTTGTTCTTTATTTGAAATTTTCAGGTCCTCCTACAAAAAATTTCAAGCTAACGACTGATCGTGACTGGTGGTACTCTAGTGCCATGTTTGGTGACTCATTATGTGCATCCCAAACATGTAAATGTCTCAGGCTAACTCATACTCTTCAAGTATTTTGTAAATGGTAATTTTTAGAATAGGTACGGTTGTGAATGTTTAGTGTTTATCAAAGAGCTGTGGTTGTAAGTAACATTATATCAAGTGGTTTGCGTGTTGTCTGCTATTTTGTTCTGCGTATTGTGGTAAATGCAACTTAGCACTGAGATTTTGAGGATTATGTAGTAGTGAATTCGAGTTATTTGTGCTTTTTTCCCAGTTCTACGAGTTTCTAGACCAAGGCATTAGTATTTGGTTGATCTATTTTATTATTATACCATGTATGTTTACCGTGGCGGAGCCACATAGCTCCAAGGGGTGTTCCACCTTTTACAACAACAACAACCCTAGTGTAATCTCACAAGTGAGGTTTGGGATGATAGTATGCGCGCAGATCTTACCCCTACTTTCAAGAAGGCAGATAGACTGTTTTCGAAAGACTCTCGGCTTATGAAAGATAAAAGGAAGGGCAACAACAATCACACCAATTATAAAACTGAAGCAATAATACAAAGATACAATATCTATCCGCCTCTTAGATTAGGTAAAAATTATATATACAGACATATATATATTGAACTTCCTTAGATTTATTTGTGTATTTACTTCTAAGGATGATGCTTGAGCAATGACGAGGTATCAGGGGATGAATGAGGAGATGGGTTCTCTCAATGATCTGTAAGTGTTGTGGTTGTAAAACTTATGTATTATTTGACAATATTCAAGTTGGTGAATGTAGAATGTGTGATGTCCATTATACTAAAATGTAGGTTTACGTTTATTGCTCTCCAAAAAGAAACGTAAAATTTGGTATGAGATTTTGATCTCTAGAGTTCTTTTATTATTTAACAGAAAATGTTAATTGCACATTAAATACCGGACCATGCTTCAAGTTCTTTGTTTACATTTACGGAATTACCTAATGTTAATAGCTCTGTTAATTAAGGCTTCTAGGTTCAATTTAAGGCGCTCTGGCCAAGTCATTTTTTTTCCTCATTTCTTTTTGTATGGTTCACTTTGCAGACCTATCCTATGGTAAAAATAATAATAAATGGAACACAGAGAAGAAAGATTTTAAATATGAGAAAGTCCCCTTTGGATTCGAGAAGGAAATGAAGAACACGTTTCTAACTTTATTTTCGGAGATATGTTGGAATTTAAGGTGGACGACTGTTTGACATCAGGACCTATACAAGAGAAATTGGAGCAATTGAAGTCCAACAATGATCTTGCTTCAGACAAATTTCCAACAATGAACTTACTCTGTCAACTTTTCAAACTTACTTTGAAGTCAAACTTCTATGTTGTCCCATTGATAATGTAATCCGCTCATATGTCGCACAAATCTGAATCTCGCATAGAATCCATAAATGATCAAAGCATGTCAAATGGAGAAAAGTTAAATTTTGTTTGGTGACAGGATTTACAACTTTTAATGGAGACAGGATTTACAACAATCAAACAATGTAAAGCAGGGAATCACGCTATAGCCTTCTATACTGGGAGCAAAAAATTTTGATTGTCCACATTTTCTACACCGTAAACTTAATCCCGCTCTAGTCAACGACCCACACCATGTACCAACTTGGCAGTTTTGCAAGGTTCACCAATGTCAATGTTGGATAGTCTAATGATCAACGCTCAATCAATAGATTTCTGGGTTTGGTCTTTCTTCTTCGCAAGTTTAAACTCTTAAGAAGATGCCACACTATTCTATTCACATGCTAGTTCATTATAGGCCATATTGTCACGTCCTTAGTCGTTAACTAAGTACACGTGCGGCACTTGACAATTTGCTCACGTTCTTGCTATGCCAAGTCAGCCTTACTATACTCAAGATCGCTAAGAGAATGGTAGAAAGAACACAAGAGAATTGTTAAAGGAAGCTTTGTATTAGAGAGAACTTGAATTGTTTGCTTGATGAATTACAAATGAATGACCTCCTTTATATACTAGTCTCCTAGGGGCTAGTGTGCAAATATTAATTGTTAGACAAGTCGTTAATATTTACAAGATAAGAGCTTTCTCTAGAATTCTCTACAAGCCTAGAAGATTCCAAGGACTTTCCTAGCAAATCCATAAACATCTAGAATCTTCCAAAGGAAATGTCCATACTTCTCTAGAATCTTCTCACAAATGCAAGCATTTCTCCTATATAAGCTTCCACATGGCATTAATATATGCCAAATGGCGTTTATGTGGCATGATGACATGGCGAGTCATCACATTCTCCCCCACCTAATGTTGCGACGACCGCGGCGCAATGTTGGTGCATAAACTCTCGGATCTTATCTTTGAATTGCCATAAATCTTCATAACGTTCCCATGTGGCCTCCTCCGGTGATTTCCCCTTCCAATGGACGAGGAACATTGCGGTGGCTTTTTGCCCTTGTTTTCGCCTGGCCTGGTAATCAATAATAGCCTCAATCTCCCGGTCGTGCGAGGCAGTGATAGTAATAGGCGCTCGACTTGATTGGCCCCTACTTGGATCATCCTTGTCTTCATGATATGGCTTAAGCATGCTGGCATGGAAGACAGGGTAGATCTTAAGATATGATGGCATGTCAAGCTTGTATGAGATCTTGCCTACCTTGGCGACTATCTTAAATGGCCCCTCATACTTGCGAATCAGATNTCCCTACTTGGATCATCATTGTCTTCATGATAGGGCTTAAGCATGCTGGCATGGAAGGCATAGTAGATCTTAAGATATGATGGCATGTCAAGCTTGTATGAGATCTTGCCTACCTTGACGACTATCTTAAATGGCCCCTCATACTTGCGAATCAGATTGTGATGCATGCCCCATAGTGCCTTAAACTGTCTTGGATTAAACTTCACCATGACCATGTCCCCAACTCTATAGTCCGTGGGACGCCGCTTACGATCTGCAAACTTCTTCATCTTCTTAGCTGCCTTATCCAAGTAGGACTTAG
>AWOL01S0175110.1:0-16559 GCA_000715115.1 Nicotiana otophora
CCTTATTTTCTTTCAACGATGCCTTCGACTGGAAAGTAGACAGATCATATACGGATTGATACAGCTGTAGGAGAGGGTACCGGTCAGTTTCCTCTTGCTAGAGTGGGCCAGAATGAGGCTCAGGGCGAGATGCCATCTTAGACCTCATCTACTCCGCCCCCTCGAGACGACATTAGGATAGATCCAGCACCTCCAGTTCCTTCGTCTGGCACTACAGACCCAGATATGCAGAGTGCGGTGTAGTTGTTAACTAGAGTAATAGCTACTCAGGCTCATATGTGGAATACTGGTGCTGCTAACATATCCGTTAGTGCGAGAGTTCGTGATTTTATTAATCTAGACCCTCCAATATTTATCAGATCAGACCCCAAGGAGGACCCGCAGACTTTTATTGATAAGGTTCACCGTACACTATGGGTTATGCACGCTAGTGATACTGAGGCAGTAGAGTTGGCTTCTTATCGGTTATGGGATTTAGCGATTTTTTGGTATGACGGTTGGGAGAGATCTAGGGGTCCGAATGCTCCTCCAGCTGTGTGGAAGGACTTTTCTGAGGCCTTTCTTCGTCACTACTTGCCAGTTGAGATACGACGAGCTAGAGATGATAAGTTCTTGAATCTTTGGCAAGGTAATATGAGTGTGCGAGAATATTGTATGCAGTTTGATTCCTTAGCAATGTATGCTCCCCATATACATACATACATATATATATATATATATATATATATATATATATATATATATATATNGCATTTCATGTCAGCCGCCCCCAGAGGCACTCAGATGTTACGGGTTGTATTTGCTCTATCTCTCTTTACATCACTATTCTTAATTATGTTATCCTAACTTAGATACTTAGTACTTTGTTTGTACTGACGTCTCTTTTATTTGTGGATGTTACATGTCATGCTGCAGGTCCTGATAAAAAAGTAAACGAAGCTCCCCCACTATGGTAGATTGCTCAGTTCAGCGTTATTGGCGAGACCCCTTCTCTGCACTTGCCGTGGTCTTGATATACATTTTTGTTATAGACGTTATGGGTAGGTCGGGGCCTTATTCCGACAATGTTCCAGCGCTTATATTTCTTTAGAGGCTCATAGACAGATGTTCTCTCATGTATAGTTTTGGATAGCCTTGTCGGTCAGTTTTGTTGCATATAGCTTTACGATAGCCTGGTCGGCCCATGTTATATATGTTTATGTCGCTATCTGTCATTGTTGGCTGTTTGTGATTCATGTCTACCATTTATGTTGACCTCGTTGGACCTTAAAAATAATAAGAAAGGTTAGATAAAATGTACGTCGGTGCTCGGAAAGTATGGTCGGTTACCAGTCATGACCCTCCAGTTTGGGGTCGTGAGAGCCTCAGCTTCCGAGAGGCGACTACGAGAGCTAAGGCAAGTTTTTCCAAATGTGGGTAGCGAGTTTATTCTCCTGTTAAAATTTTGCTAACGTAATAAATAGGAAACTGCATACCTTCGTCCTCCCGGACTAAAACCGCACGTACTGCAACTTCTGAAACTGCGAGGTAGACTAGCAATGTTTCGCCTTCTTTTGGTTTCGAGAGCAATGAAGGGCTTGATAAGTATTTCTTCAGGTCCCTCAAAGCCTGCTAGCACTCCGGCGTCCATTCGAAATTGTTCTTCTTTTTGAGCAATGTAAAGAAGCAATGACACTTTTCCGACGATCGGAAAATGAGCTTGCTCAAAGCTGCTAACCTTCCTGTGAGTCTTTGGACTTCCTTTACGTTTGATAATTAATCCGGGATATCGTCTATGGACTTGATTTTATCGGGGTTTGCCTCAATTCCCCTTTGTGAGACCCAATACCCCAGGAACTTACCGGAGCTGACCCCGAACGCTTTCATTTATGCTTCCTTAGGATATCGAATATTTTTGTAAATGCTTATAGTGGTTACCTACATTCAAAGACTTAACGAGCATATCGTCTATATAAACTTCCATAGTTTTTCCTATTTACTTTTCAAACATCTTATTTACGAGCCGTTGATAAGTGGCTTTAGTGTTTTTTAACCCGAAAGGTATTACATTATAACAATATGTACCGAAAATAGTTATAAATGAAGTATTTTCCTGATCTTCCGGGTTCATCTTAATTTGGTTGTACCCGGAATAATCATCAAGGAAACTCATCAATTCGTGCCCGGTCGTGACATCAATCATTTGATCGATATTTGGCAGTGGAAATGAATCTTTCGGGCATGCCTTATTAAGATCTTTATAGTCTACACACATACAAAATTTATTGTTCTTCTTAGGAACTACTACTACATTAGCTAGCCAGTCTGGATATCTTACCTCTCTGACCGAACCGATATTAAGCAAGCGGGTTACCTCTTCTTTGACGAATTTATTTCTGGCATTGGCAATAGGGCGCTTCTTCTGTCGTACCGGTGGTACTTTGGGATCCAAACTCAGCTTGTACATGGCTATTTCCGTTAAGATACCTATCATATCCTCGTGCGATCATGCAAAACAATCAACGTTAATTTTAAGGAATTCAATAAAATCAGACCTGAGCTCAGGGTGTAGTCCTATTCCCAAGTAAAATTTTCTTTCTAAAAATTCTTTGAACAATGACACTTGCTCTAGTTCCTATGTTGTGGATTTTGTTGCGTCTGTTTCTTCTAGAACTTGGAAATATCTCGACACCTAATATTGTTCTAACGATTCTGCCACTGGAATAACCTCTTCTAACTCGAGAGTAGGCGTAGATTCCTGTAATTGCTATGCCGTGCGCTCCTTCCCTTTGCTACCGAAAACTGAGATTGCATTCATCTCCCTCGATGTTGGTTGGTCACCTCTTATCTGCTTGATTCCTTCGGACGTTGGAAACTTCAGTAATTGGTGATACGTTGAAGGTACAACTTTCATCTCGTGTAACCATGGCCTTCCTAAGATGATGTTGTATCCTATATCACCATCCACTAATTCGAAGAGAGTTGTTTTCATTACTCATTCAGCATTCGTGAGCAGCAAGATCTCTCCCCAGGTCGTCACGCTCGCAAGGTTGAATCTAGCGAGGAGTTTTGTCATCGGAATAATGCTCCCGGTGAGTTTAACTTGTTCCAATACTCTCCATTGTATGATATTAGCTGAACTTCCTGGATCCACTATAACACGTTAAATTTTAAAATCTAACACGTTTAAAGAGATTACATGTCACGACCCAATTTCTCCTATAGGCCATAGTGGCACCTAACGTCGCCGCTAGGCAAACCTATGATGAATTTACTATGTGATTTCTTCTTTTAAACAATTTCCAAGTAATTAATTCCCATTTGTTTTAGAAATTTGAGAAATAGAGAGTTAAATGATTAAAATGAAAACATCTGAATGCAAGCATAAATATGTAAATACCCCAAAACCATAAAGTCTACTAGAGTGTATGCCAAGATCTGGTATCATAAGTGTATGAGAAACAAGTAGAATGCACAAAACTCTAACTACTGTCCGAAATAAAGTAGACAAAATATAAATACAAAAGAGAGACTCTAGGGGCTGCAGAACAGCTCGGGAAGCAGCTCACCACTAGGCCTCGGGATATCTAGGACGCGCTCCGGTAGGACCGCCAGATGCACCTGCCTCAGATCCTGCACGGTCAGTGCAAAAGTGCAGCGTGAGTACATAAAAACATGTACCCAGTAAGTATCAAGTCTAACTTCGAAGAAGTAGTGGCGAGGGGTCGACATCGACACTTACTATGGGCTACCAATAAAAGTATAGAAGTTCTAAATAGCATGGGTTATGTAATCAAGATAATAACTAAATAACAAGCAGGAAACAATGAATTTCTTTCACACATGGTAAGTCCTAGATTAATTCCATCATATATACTTTTAACCTTTCAAGCCATGAAATAATATAAAATATATAATTAAACTCTCAGTATTAACACACACGATCATGCCGAGGTCGTACGGCCCGATCCAGAATAACGTGTGCAATGCGAAGGTCGAGCGGCACGAACCATAGATACATCTATCTACTGATGAGGCGTTTGTCCTGCTTCATAAGAAGAGTGGATACTTTGTAAGCATTTGACTTAACGTTATTAAAGGCTAGCACACAACTTAGTACACATTCCATTAACAATATTTCACAATTCCTCTAACAAGTTCTAATATATTATAGGCACTTTAATTAACAGATAGGGTGCGACATTTCAAATAAAACCATATTTTAGGTCCTAAACTACCCGTACATAGCATAAATAGTAGCTACGCACGGACTCACGTCACCCCGTACGTACGTAGCCCACTAAATTAGAGGCAAACATTAATTTAAATCACCTATGGGGTAACTTCCGTCTTACAAGGTTAGACAAGAGACTTACCTCGTCGGACGGCTCACTTTCCGGTCAAAATTCTGCTCTAAAGTACCACCTCGGTTCCGAACAATCGAAAACTAGCCAAATGTTATATAAACTAATCAATACATGTTCAAAAGTTCATATTCAAACTATTAGAGTGATTACCCAACCCTAATTTGATGAATTCCTAAGACTCACCCCCCGGGACCCACATGCCTGGATTTCACAAAATTTCGAAGAAAGTTGTTACCCATAACCTCACGAACTCAAATATATAGTTTTCACTAAATTCAATAACCATTTTCGTGGTTAAATTCCATTTTTTATCAAAACCTAGGTTTTTCAACTAAACCCAAAATTTTTCACAATTTACATGTTAAAATCTACCCATAAACTATGTATTTAACTCACATTAGGTAGAATTTACTTNGGGACGTGCTCCGGTAGGACCGCCAGATGCACCTGCCTCAGATCCTGCACGGTCAGTGCAAAAGTGTAGCGTGAGTATATAAAAATATGTACCCAGTAAGTATCAAGTCTAACTTCGAAGAAGTAGTGGCGAGGGGTCGACATCGACACTTACTATGGGCTACCAATAAAAGTATAGAAGTTCTAAATAGCATGGGTTATGTAATCAAGATAATAACTAAATAACAAGCAGGAAACAATGAATTTCTTTCACACATGGTAAGTCCTAGATTAATTCCATCATATATACTTTTAAACTTTCAATCCNCCTTTCAAGCCATGAAATAATATAAAATATATAATTAAACTCTCAGTATTAACACACACGATCATGCCGAGGTCGTACGGCCCGATCCAGAATAACGTGTGCAATGCGAAGGTCGAGCGGCACGAACCATAGATACATCTATCTACTGATGAGGCGTTTGTCCTGCTTCATAAGAAGAGTGGATACTTTGTAAGCATTTGACTTAACGTTATTAAAGGCTAGCACACAACTTAGTACACATTCCATTAACAATATTTCACAATTCCTCTAACAAGTTCTAATATATTATAGGCACTTTAATTAACAGATAGGGTGCGACATTTCAAATAAAACCATATTTTAGGTCCTAAACTACCCGTACATAGCATAAATAGTAGCTACGCACGGACTCACGTCACCCCGTACGTACGTAGCCCACTAAATTAGAGGCAAACATTAATTTAAATCACCTATGGGGTAACTTCCCTCTTACAAGGTTAGACAAGAGACTTACCTCGTCGGACGGCTCACTTTCCGGTCAAAATTCTGCTCTAAAGTACCACCTCGGTTCCGAACAATCGAAAACTAGCCAAATGTTATATAAACTAATCAATACATGTTCAAAAGTTCATATTCAAACTATTAGAGTGATTACCCAACCCTAATTTGATGAATTCCTAAGACTCACCCCCCGGGACCCACATGCCTGGATTTCACAAAATTTCGAAGAAAGTTGTTACCCATAACCTCACGAACTCAAATATATAGTTTTCACTAAATTCAATAACCATTTTCGTGGTTAAATTCCATTTTTTATCAAAACCTAGGTTTTTCAACTAAACCCAAAATTTTTCACAATTTACATGTTAAAATCTACCCATAAACTATGTATTTAACTCACATTAGGTAGAATTTACTTACCTCGAATATCTAGTGAAAGCCCCTCTCTAACCAGCTCCAAAATCGCCCCAAGAATGAAATAAATGAACCCAAAAATGTTCAAACCCCGACTTAAATGGAGGTTTTGCCTTCAGTGATTTCCGCACCTGTGGCTCCTTGGCCACATCTGTGGTTCCGCATCTGCGGAAAGGGCCTCGCAGATGTGATCCTCCCCCTCATATGGTTTCCTCGCTTCTGCGACCAGCGGCTCACTTCTGTGAGACCGCTTCTGCGGCGAACTCGTCGCATCTGCGCCTTTACAACTTCTGTGATCGTCTTCTTCGCACCTGCGACTCCGTCCAAACATACCTACAAGTTTGAAATCATAAAACGAACTCGCTCGAACTCTCGAAGAGCATAAAATAATATCAAAACTAAGAATCACACCCCAAACCAAATAGAATCAACTTATGAACTTCAAGTTCTTCCAATTCACTCTAAATGCGTCGAATCATACTTAAACTACTTAGAATGACACAAAATTTTGTGTGCAAGTCTTAAATCAGTATACAGAGCTATTTCCAGGCTCAGAATCCCAAACGGACCTCTACAACACCAAAACCTACTCCAAACCAATTTTAAAAAACTTTAAAACCTTAAAGTTGCCAAATATCAATATTAAGTGCCGAAACGCTCCTGGTCATCCAAAACCTGATCCGAATATACGCCCTAGTCCAAAATCATTATGCAAACCTATTGGAATTGTCAAATACCGATTTCGAGGTGATTTACTAAAAATATTGACCAAAGTTAAACTCAACTTTTTTTGCCAACCTTAAGGAACCAAGTGTTCCGATTTCAACTCGAACCCTTTCAAATCCCGAACGAATCATCCCCGTAAGTCATAAAATAGTAAAATCACATACATGGAGTCTTATTTAGGGGAACATGGATCTAAAAGGCAAAATAATTGGTCGAGTCGTTACATTACCAGTGCGCCATTGTGTGGTAATAGCAATCTGTCTGCGACTTCCTCCGTGAAAGTAATATCATCCTCCCGGAGTCTTTTGATATGAGTTATTGATACTTTAGTCTTTTTTGCCGTTGAAAAGGTGACCTCGTTAATCTCGTTCCACCCAAAGATCATGTTGATCGACTGGCGTAGGGTTTCTTCTCCTACTTTCGAAGATCCTGCGTTGTCTCTGTTGCAACCGTAATCATTCTTAGCTCGATCATTCAAGAATTCTCGTAGATGACCATTCTTCAATAGCGTTTTCACCTTCTCCCGAAGATGTCGGCACTCCCCTGTCCGGTGGCCGTTCATTCCCGTGGTATTCACACCATAAATTGGGATCCCTCTGGCTGGAATCAGACATTATTGGTCTTGGGAATCATGCTTCTTTAATGTTCCTCATGGATGACACCAGTTCCATTACACTGACGTTGAAGTTGTATTCTGATAACCTAGGGTAAGAAAGATCTCGAGACCCTGACATTTGTTTATCTTGAAGTGATCTATTATTTTGACCACGATCAGTCCCCCCGTCAACGGTGAACTTATTTGCTGCTCGAAGATTCTGCCACGGCCCTCGGTATGCTCGTATGGAAAAAACCGTCCCCTCGAAGTCCGCTTATCCGCATCGTAGTCATCCTTTGATTTTTCTATATTCTTCTCCCATCCTTTGGCCGATGATGTAGAATCGACCTGGTCATCTTCAATATTTATCTTTGACTCGTATCGGTTGTGAACATCTACCCAGATTGTTGCTTGAAACTCAAGAAGGCTCTCTTTCAGCTTCCGGGAAGCGTATGAACTTCTCGGATTCAATCCTTTGGAAAATGCATCAGTTGCTCATTCATCCGGGACGGCCGAGAGCAACATTCTTTCTTTTTGGAATCGCGTAACAAACTCTTGTAATAATTTTGATTCTCCTTGTGCGATTCTGAATATTTCGGACTTCCGGGCTTGCACCTTTCTGGCCCTAGCATGAGCTTTAATGAAAGAATCCGCGAGCATCTCAAAGGAATCTATGGAATGCTCGGGCAGTAATGAATATCACGTTTGGGCTGCCCTCGTGAGAGTTCGCCGAATTTCTTTAGTAACACAGATTTAATTTCATTAGGAGCTATATCAATTCCTTTAACTGTCTTTGTGTAGGTGGTAATATGTTCTTATGGGTCTGAAGATCCATCATGCTTTGGAACTTCAGGCATTGTAAAACGCTTCAGGATTCTGGTGCCGCACTTCGCTTGTACAGTAATTGAACATACTTCTTCGAGTTCGAGCCCTTCAATACTGGTGCTGCGCTCGGGATTTGATCTATGCAGGCATTTACTTCCCTCATGAAACGTAAAAACTCTTCTTTGAATGAATCGTTCTCGTTGTTAAGACCTGATATGCTCCCCCACCCCTATCGAGGCTAACTTCATCCCTGGGAGTGTTGTTGTCGACTCTCTGCATTGTTTGGTCCGCGGGAACAACATGAGGAATTGGATCGCGCATGTTTGCATTATTCGAAGCACCTTATAGCGCCTGCTTCAGTTTCGTCATAACCTGATCATGTCGCGTGAGATGGCCTAGAATGATTGCTTGTTGCTCTTGCATGATCTTCACAGCATCCGCTACTTGCTCCTCGTTAGCATTATCGGGAGTTGTCTCCTGAACACGTTGAGGGTATCGCATGTCATGCACCAGTATGGCATCATTCCCCTTATTGCGGGTGTCATTGATTGAATCCTCGAAATGAGGCTGATCCCCTCTAATTTCAGGGTTGTGTGCATCGTTAACAATGTTATCTGCCTTTTTTGTCATTTTGTTTCTAAGACAAAATAATCAAAACACGTTAGTAAAAAAGGCAAGGATCAATTTAATTGCACGGTTGTCTAGGCCCCACGGTGGGCGCCAAACTGTTTACCTGTAAAATGATACAGTTGAATTTATACGTGATTTCTAGAAAAGTGAACTAATTTGATCCTGAAATAATATAATAATCAAAGAAATACATAATACTTAGCCTTAGAATATAGATGAAATAGCAAGGATGGTGATTCCGTGAACACCGTTTCCGAACACAACAATGATGAGATCAAAAAGCAAGAAAGTGAAATTCTATAAAGTTCTTTATAGAATATAGTCTATGTTTTTGCCAGAAAATCCGTGTCCCTTACAATGGTAACTGAGCTCACTATTTATAGCTATGCCTAGAGAAAGAGGTCCTACGATCGTGCCCTCCTTTAATGCCAATTATGAGGGTCATTGATGAAGATGTAACAGTGAATATAAATGCCAAATTTTCTGTAACGGATCGTCGCTCATAATGGTACAAAATATTCCTTAGTAAATGCCACCGGGCGCGGAGCATTTAATACACCTTCATGAACGTTATCCTTTCCGATGACAAGCAGAGTGGCTGCGCTCGGTCTTCAGCCATCTCATCTCAGATTCCACGTGTCCTCCTTTTAGTCAGCCACATGTCATATCATATTTTACCCTATATAATTTAATCAAACTAATTAAAATGCAAAAATAGTATACCTTAAACC
Organism: Nicotiana otophora; assembly: GCA_000715115.1. Classification (NCBI taxonomy): domain Eukaryota; kingdom Viridiplantae; phylum Streptophyta; class Magnoliopsida; order Solanales; family Solanaceae; genus Nicotiana; species Nicotiana otophora. Next base: position 9,469 of record AWOL01S0175110.1, read on the forward strand.
GCAAAATAAAAAGGGACTAAATAAAGTGATACAATTTCATAACATTGCATTCTAATATATGTCAAAGTGTTGACTATTAAGCAACACCAACCCAAACAAAATACCGCTTAAGAAGCTAACACAAACACTTTGAATGAATCTCATAGTTAGAAATTACAAATGCACATTCCGTGCCATTCAAACTGTAAATTTAATACAAAAACACTCCTTCATAATTTTCAACTTCTTAGAGACCCTAGACTTCTTTCTAATCACGATAGTAACGTGTCACGATGATGGGAACAAATAGCTTATCAAAGACTTGCTTAATTTATTCCCTAAAGAGGAGTCCATGTTTTTCATGAAATGTTCTTTGTTTGAGTACATTGAGTCCTAACTGAGGAAGTAACGAAGAGAGAGAATTGGGAGAATCAAACTTTAAGGGGAATGGGTGGGTCAAATTTTGTTGTATAGTCAATACTAGGTCGGGTATAAATTATGTGGGTATAATGGGTTTAGTACATTAATCATATTTAATTAAGTAAATACACTGAGAGGGTGTTTGGCTATACTTATAAGCTGGTCAAACTGGCTTATAAGTACTTTTTGGCTTATCTACGCGTTTGGTAAAATTAAAAGTGCGTATAAGCCAAAAATAAGCCAAAAGCCATAAGTTGGTCTCCCCCAATTTATCAAATTTCAGCTTATAAGCACTTTAGGCTTGACCAAAATATCTACTATTTTATCCCTAAAATACTTCTTTTTAAAACAAAACTCCTCGTATAGTTTTACTCTATCCCAGTTCTTCAAAACCTAAACAGTTGTTGCCTCTGCAATTCTCCAGCTATGCCTCTGCAATAGTAGAAGGGTTGATCTTATTGCTTCCTTTATTACGTGAAATTCCCTTCTTTCGTTCTTCTATGCTCGTGGGTTGTCCATTGGTGACTCTGATTCTCGCGCTCTCAGTGTTGAAGGAAAGATCTCTAAATATCTGCAGTCGTGTCTCTGCAGCTATCATAAATATCTTGTGGTAATAAAATTCACTTGTCTTCTTAAGGCTGCTTTGTTTCAACAGTACTGATTGTTGTGTTAATGCTATTGGATATTGACAGTAATATTTAAGGCTACTTTGTTTCAAGAGTGATTGCTATGTTAAATATGACATACAGTTGTGTTATATTTTTAAGCAACTTTGAAAAATCATATATATAGTCAAAGATGATGATTAAATACAAACAAATTAGATATCATTAATGTTAAGATCATGAATTATCTTGAAAAATACATAAAGTAATTTGTAAATTGTTATTGCCACCTAAATCACATACCAACAAGAATGAAGTAAGGCCTCATTTTGTATCCTCTAATGGGAAGAGTATTAGTTAAAATGCACCAAATAGATTTCACAGTCTTAGGAAGTTGAATTATTCCTGAGTATATTTGAGCTTCAGAGGTTGTAGCTTCTGCTCGTCCTTCATATAATACTGAGCACTAATAATATTGAATATTATTTCTACTTCAAAATTATGTGACATACAAAAATAAGAAGGCGTTCTTTTGAACTTTGTTTTATTTTGAGTTGTGCACAAATATTATTATATGTGTACGTTTATAGCAAAATCTTGTAATCTCTTCAGATTGTTAACATTCAATTATGGGGGAACGACATAATGCTAAGTGGGACGAATATGCACATATTAAATTCATTGCATTATGTGAGCAAAAAGTTAGAAAAGGAAATAGGCCAAACACTTACTTGTCTAAAGATGGATGGAAGTATGGTAAATGAGTTCAATAAGAAGACGGGACTACAATATACTAGAAAATAAATGAAAAATCATTGGGATCACATGAAAGTAGACTGGACTCTTTTTAAGCAGTTGATGAGAGGTGAGACAGGTTTAGGATGAGATCCCACAAGAAAAATAATTATTGCATATGATGATTGGTGGGAGCAAAAAATTAAGGTACATTGCTTGCCCTTTTCTACAATTATTTCAGAACTCTTTTAATTATTAGTTTCATTTGTTTGCTTAGAGTAATTTTAAATTCTTTTTTACAAGAGAATTCTAAATACAAAAAAATTTAGGAACAAAGACCTTTCGCTGATATGGTTTCGTTACGATGCTTTATTTACTGATATCATTGCCATCAGAGAGAGAGCACGTGCAGCAAATCAAGAACAAGAGTCGGAAGTTCGGTTAGATTAAGATAATGATGGAACAAATGATGTTTATGATAATGACATAGAATGATGGAACACATGTGAAAGCAAGATTGCCTCAAGGTCAAGAGATACCATATATTGGGCGTAAAGGTTATTCTACTCAAAATATTCTTGCTGTTGTCGACTTTAATATGTGTTTTATATTTGCATGGGCTAGGTGGGAAGGAGCAGCTCCTGTATATTTGGTGAGGCACTTCGTAGACCCGATCTGAATTTTTCACATCCATCTGGGGACAAATATTATCTTGTTGATGTAGGATATTCGCACATAAAGTGTAACCACTCGGTCGGTTATTTCGAGAGTTATAGCCCCATTTTTCCTATTTCTACTTCTTTTTGTGTTATTCAGATATATTATGTTATATCGGGTTAGTTGGTTCAGGACCGGAGTGGTTTCAGAGTGAATTGAGATACTTAGTCTCTTAAGTAGAAACTTAAGTTGGAAAAGTCAACCGGATGTTGACCTATGTGTAAACGATCTTGAATTTGAATTCGGATGGTTGCGTTAGCTCCGTTAGGTGATTTTGGACATAGGAGTGCATCCAGAATGTGATTTGAAGGTCCGTGGTAGAATTAGGCTTGAATTGGCGAAATTGAAATTTGGCGATTCCAGTCGGCAGTGAAAATTTGATATCGGGGTCGAAATGGAATTCCGGAAGTTGGAGTAGGTTCATAGTGTCATTTATGACGTGTGTGCAAACTTAAGGTTATTCGGACGTGGTTTGGTTGGTTTCGGCATCGGTTGCCGAATTTAGAAATTTAGAGTTCTTAGGCTTGAATCCGAGGGTAATTTGATGATTTGATGTTTATTTGAGTGATTCAAAGGTTCGACCAAGTTGGTATGTTGATATATGACTTGTTGGTATTTTTGGTTGAGGTTCTCAGGGCCTCGGAGTGATTCCGGGTTGTTAAATAATTTGCCAAAGTTGGAATTTGCAGCTGGAACTGCTGCTACTGCTATTTTCGCACCTGCGGAAGAAAGCCTCGCAGGTGCGAGGCCGCTGGTGCACGTGGGGAGTGCGCAGGTGCGGGCGATGCTGGGCCAAGGCTCGGAACGCAGGTGCAAAGAATTGGCCGCATATGTGAGCCCGTAGGTGCGAGGCCTTGAGCGCAGATGCGGAGATGAGGATTTTGGGCTGGTTTCGCAGATGCGCACCACGGACGGCAGGTGCGAGAAAGGTGTCCGCAGGTGCGGAAGCTGGGGAATTAAGTGAGTTGTACACGTGCGGCTCCTTGGACAGCATGTGCGGTGGCGCGGGTGCGAGCAAATGGCCGCAGGTACGAGAAACCTGGGCAGAAACCATAAATAGAACCCTTCGCAATTTTGGTGCATTCTTCACCATTTCTATTCGGTGTTTGGAGCTTTTGGGAGAGATTTGAAGAGAGAATCAAGGGGATTTCATTGAGGTAAGTTACTTAAGCCCTAATACTTGTATATATAGTGAATCTCCATTGTTTAATTATTGTAATTAATGAAAATAAGGGGTTAGGGCTTGAAAGTTTTAAGAGTTTAATTAAAGGATTTGAGGGACCAAACGGAGTCCGAATTTGACGAATCTTATATGGTTAGACTCGGGAGAGGACGAGGTTTATTATTCTTCCATTTTTGATGGATTTTGAGACGTGGGGCCGGGGGCCAGGTTTTGGTCGGTTTCGGATTTTTGGCATAATTTGATAGTTTTTCTTGTGGAATTCATTCCATTAGCATATATTGATGGTATTATACTGATTGTGAATAGATTCAGAGAATTTGGAGGCCGAGTCCAGAGACGAGGGCATCCCAGAGTAGGATCTTTACGTTGTTAAGGTAAGTAATAGTTTTAACTCTGGCTTTGAGGGTATAAACCCGGAGATTTGACATCACGTGATTGTTTGGAAGTGATACCAATGCTAGGTGACGAGCGTGTGGGTGTGCACCGTGAGGGATTGACACTTGGTCCATCCCGTGAGGCTGTGAGGCCTAATGGCTATTATCTGTGGTTATGTGTTTCTTTGTTGTTGAACTTGTTTGCCTTCATGTTAGAGATCATGCTTAGGCTTTATTCATGCTCACATTATTTGTACTCAGTCATAGAAATTATTGTACCAGTTTACCTCAGTCTCTATTATTTGCTAATATATGGTGATACTTGATGTGGATTGTGTTCGCTTATTTGTTGGTGATGATGAGGCTAGTGAGGTACATGATTGAGTGAGGCCGAGGGCTTAGTTGTGCGGATATTAATACCATAGCGCGTGAGTTGTCCTCGTAGCACGTGAATTGACCGTGCGGGTCCAGTTATTAATACCATAGCGTGTGAGTTATCCGCATAGCACGTGAGTTGACCGTGCGGATCCAGGTATTGATATGATGGCACGTGAGTGATGGAGTGACACTGTTGTGAGGTGGTATTTATTTGTGTTGTTGCTGCATTTATCTGTTAAACTTCTTTGTGGTATTTACTGAGTTATGGACTTTACCTGTTGATTTCTGTTTATTTTTAAAATTGTGAAAATAAATAATTGGACTGTTTTACTTAGCTCGTCACTGTTGCTCAGTTCCTTAGTTATTTTTGTTACTTGCTGAGGTGGTTGTAATCATGCTACACCCTGCACTTTATGTGCAGATTCAGGTGAGTTACAATGCGGCGATCGTTGAGTTCAGGCCGGCTATCTGTGGAGATTGCAAGGTAGTTGCTAGCGCCCGCATGACCTTGTTACTCCTTTTATCATTTCTTCTTTTGGACTGTATTGATAGTTAGACAGTTTCATTTCTTAGTTCATAGATTTAGACGCTCATGATTTAGTGACACCCAATGTTTGGGGCTCATTTACGTATTTCTAAAATTATATTTAAAGTTGATTTCGTTTATGAGAAATTTAAATGTTAAAATATTTTATTAATTCTTATAATCGGTTTAGTAGAAATATTTTAGGGAATAGGCTTGCCTTGTAATACGATAGGCGCCATCACGACCATGGTTAGATTTTGGATCGTGGCAAGTTGGTATCAGAGTCTAGGTTACATAGGTCTCACGAGTCATGAGCGGGTTTAGTAGAGTCTTGCGGATATGTACGGAGACGTCTGTACTTATCTTCGAGAGGCTGCAGAACCTTTAGGAAATTTTCACATTCTTGGATTCTTATCATGCGTTCGGTGTATTCTAGTAACTAAACATCTGTATTTCATTCTCTCACAGATGGTGAGGACTCGTGCTACCGTTCAATAGGGTCAGCCACCAGTTCGGGCTGCAAGAGGCTGAGGCCACGGTAGAGACCGTGGTAGAGGCAGAGGTGCAGCCCGTACAGCAGCCGGGGCAGTACCTATAGATCCACCGGTTGTCCCAGATCAGGACCAGGTTCCATTTACTGATGCGCCAGCTCGGGCACCACATGTGCCTATGGTGATTCTAGGCCTTCAGGAGGCCCTAGCTCAGATTCTGACAATATGTACCGGCCATGCTCAGTACACGTGAGTTGACCGTGCGGATCCAGGTATTGATATGCGCGTGAGTTGTCCGCGTAGCACGTGAGTTGACCGTGCGGATCCCGGTATTGATATGATGGCACGTGAGTAATGGAGTGACACTGTTGTGAGGTGGTATTTATTTGTGTTGTTGCTACATTTATCTGTTAAACTTCTTTGTGGTATTTACTAAGTTATGGAATTTACCTGTTGATTTCTGTTTATTTTTAAAATTGTGAAATTAAATAATTGGACTGTTTTACTTAGCTCGTCATTATTGCTCAGTTCCTTAGTTATTTTTGTTACTTGCTGAGGTGGTTGTACTCATGCTACCCCCTACACTTTATGTGCAGATTCAGGTGAGTTACAGCGCGGCGATCGTTGAGTTCAAGCCGACTATCTGTGGAGATTTCAAGGTAGCTGCTAGCGTCCGCAGGACCTTGTCACTCCTGTTATCATTTCTTCTTTTGGATTGTATTGACAGTTAGACAGTTTCATTTCTTAGTTCATAGATTTAGACGCTCATGACTTAGTGACACCCCGATGTTTGGGGCTCGTCCGTATTTCTAAAATTATATTTAAAGTTGATTTAGCTTATGAGAAATTCAAATTTTGAAATATTTTATTAAATTCTTATAATCGGTTTAGTAGTAATATTTTGGGGAATAGGCTTGCCTTGTAATACGATAGGCGCCATCACGACCATGGTTAGATTTTGGGTCGTGGTAAGTTGGTATCAGAGTCTAGGTTACATAGGTCTCACGAGTCATGAGCGGGTTTAGTAGAGTCTTGCGGATCGGTACGGAGACGTCTATACTTATCTCTTTAGAGACTGCAGAACCTTTAGGAAAATTGCACATTCTTGGATTCTTATCGTGCGTTCGGTGTATTCTAGTAACTAAACATCTGTATTTCATTCTCTCACAGATGGTGAGGACTCGTGCTACCGTTCAATAGGGTCAGCCACCAGTTCGGGCTGCAAGAGGCTGAGGCCACGGTAGAGACCGTGGTAGAGGCAGAGGTGCAGCCCGTACAGCAGCCGGGGCAGTACCTATAGATCCACCGGTTGTCCCAGATCAGGACCAGGTTCCATTTACTGATGCGCCAGCTCGGGCACCACATGTGCCTATGGTGATTCTAGGCCTTCAGGAGGCCCTAGCTCAGATTCTGACAATATGTACCGGCCATGCTCAGTACACGTGAGTTGACCGTGCGGATCCAGGTATTGATATGCGCGTGAGTTGTCCGCGTAGCACGTGAGTTGACCGTGCGGATCCCGGTATTGATATGATGGCACGTGAGTAATGGAGTGACACTGTTGTGAGGTGGTATTTATTTGTGTTGTTGCTACATTTATCTGTTAAACTTCTTTGTGGTATTTACTAAGTTATGGAATTTACCTGTTGATTTCTGTTTATTTTTAAAATTGTGAAATTAAAT
>AWOL01S0175111.1:0-12396 GCA_000715115.1 Nicotiana otophora
TTTGTCTGTGAGCTCGATACTGACTCGAGCTCGGTGTCGGATCGGAACCTCGGCCTTGGTTTCAAGCTTGGAGATCACTTTCGGGCATCGATGTTTGGGACCTGTGTCAGCCGATGTTGCCTCGGTCGATTCGGGCGCCCCGACGCTCGATGCCCCCCATCTCGGAATTCGTTCGGACTCTCTATGAAGATACCCCTTGGCTGAGATGGCATCCTCGATCGATCTTCATGACCGAGGACTGGTTTTAGCCGTATACAATTACAATATTAATAAAGTGCATCATCCTATCATTGAGAAACCATGGGTATTGCTCAAAAGTAGTGGGGTACTCCAATCTTCTTCAAAATCAACTTCTTGCTTAATAGGAGGGATCCTCGCATCTTTCTCATGGATATTATACATGTTTCACTTTTTTATATTTACTCTAAGAATATTTACATTATGTGTATTGGTTTTCAAGTGGGTAAATTTCCAACTTTTAAATCCTATGTCTTCTTCCTCTTTGTCTATCATCATGGAGGGATTCATATCTTTTCAATCCAACAGCAAAAAAATTACAACAACAAAAACTTTCTAATCCTATATCTTATTATATAGTACAATTTTCTATTGTTGCATCTTAGTGTCACTTTAATTTGTTGGCCTAAAATTTTGATAAGTATTGAATTATCAGTTGTTGTTTAGGTATCTAATGATGACATTGTGTTGTATGGTCCTTTGCCTCACTTTGGCTTGATTGATTTCCGGTAAAGATTGGCTGAAAATTAGCTTTCATCTAGAAGGGGCAATAACACATAAGATTGTCCTAAGGATTTTGGTCACACTTCTATATTTAATCAAGGTTAGTTAATGTGTAAAAATAAATCAAGAATAAATAAGGAGTTGTTTTTTCAAAAAAAAAAAAAAAAAAAAAAAAAGGTAGAAGAAAAAGAGGAAGAAAAATAAAGTCTAATCGGAAAAAGAATACATAAGGGTTTCCTTTCCCATTCAAAAAGTAATAGGGATATTCTTTCCCAACCTATAAAGGTTAAGAAGGTAAACTGAATTTTACTCAAATTTTTATAGCTTCATGTAACAACAACAATAACAACCCAGTATAATCCCACCAGTGGGGTCTGGGGAGGGTAGTGTGTACGCAGACCTTACCTCTACCCTGGGGTAGAGAGGCTGTTTCCAAATGACCCTCGACATCCTTCCCTCCAAGAACTCCCCACCTTGCTCTTGGGGTGACTCGAACTCACAACCTCTTGGTTGAAAGTGGAGGATAATCATGGCCGGGGCATGAGTATTAAAAGTAGAAAACTATAGTATCTTCCGAGTTGTTTTTAATGTTTTCCTCTGTCTATAATCAGTCAAGATTTTCTGAAATGATCTTGCACATAATCTTACACGGTGAAAACTTATATATTCTCACTAGGTGTTATACATCAAATTATACTAATTTATTATAGTTAAAATCATAAATTAAGGTGAGAATTAAGGTGCCAAACCGACCGAATGGATTAAATTGAACCTAATTGAATCGATTATTAGGTTTTAAGTAAAATCATAGATTTTAAAGTAAATTTATAATTTTACTGAAAATTAGGATAGTTTTTTTAATGAGTTTATATGTATAAAATATAATTTGTATATTAAGCTAAAAATAAAAAAACAAATTAAAAAAATTTACCTTTGGCTTTAGGGTACTACAAAAAAACCAAACCCAATCTAGGCAACTGTAAGCAGCAAGGCGGAGGTAAGTTTAGACTGTTTTCTACTATTCTTCTTCTTCCACCTTTATTCTTTTCAAATTATATTCCACTGGTTTGTGAATTATTCCATGCATTTAGTTAAATGTGATGAATATTAATACTGTTGGGCACAAGCAGCACGAAGAAAGGAAAAAAACATAAAGAGAGGATTCAGCGCTTGAGAGAGAGAAAAAGGATGGTTAATGATTTAGCTAAATAAAGTTACTAAACTGTTTAGAAGAGTTAAATCAGACAGTTTAAAACTGGGGCTCTTTTGAGTTTATTGCTGAAATGGACTGCTATTTTGAGTTTATTAAGTGTTACCATGTCTCTCTCGGCTCGATCAAAATCACATTTTTTCCTTCACCCATTTCTCTATCTTAAATAATTTAGGCATCATATACTTTTTGCTTACTGATTTTGATTGGGCGAAGATCAATAAACATGGAGTTTCGTAGTCTAAAATTAAGAAAGTAGAAGGTCCTAAAAAATGGAGAAACGACAGTGTTGGAGGTTCAAGTGGTTTGTCAAGGCAGATTTCAGACTCTTTTTGTTTGGTAGTGTTCATTATTGTCGGTGCTTCTTATTCGTCACGTTCTCCGATCTTCAGTCGTTCGTTGTATAATTAGTGTATAAGCACTGTAATATATATATATATATATATATATATATATATATATATATATATATATATATATATATATATATATCTTAAGAGGATAGATAGAAAAAAAATCATTTATACAATGTGTAATTAGTTATAAGCCCCGTATAATATGTATTTTTAGGTAAGAGGAGAGATAGAGAAAAAAAAGTTATTTGTATATTTTTGTAATCAGTGTATAATCACTGTATAATGTATGTATAATCAGTGCCTACACATTAAATTATTGATTATACACAGTTTTATACATGTATAAATTTTCTAGAATATTTTCACTTTCGTTGAAGATATGGTAATATTGTTTCTCCCTTCTTTCATCCAACTTTTTTCGACTTTGGATATAAATTTGTTGGAGATAACTAATGATCCAAATGTTGGTGAAATTTTTGGGATTGATCTTCGGAGATGAAAAACTTAAAGAAAATCTCTGATTCTGTGATTGTCGCTACTATTTATTGAGGGATTCTTTTCTCTTTCTATTTTTTAAACTATGGGGCTAGACAATTTAAGGCTAATTTTTTTTTATGTGGGGTGTTGGGGGTTGGGGGGGGACACATGTAGACAAAATTTAAGAATTTGTTTTCAAAAACCTAGCAACAATAAATATTTTACTAACATGGCAGCTAAATAAATACATATCTTATCGAAAGCTATAAACATGGATCAATAATCACGTTTAAGAAAATATCCAAAGAATTTCATTCCTAAAAAAGTGCCCAAAGTGATTCAGTTTTCTAAGAATGAGCAATAGTCCTAAAAATAAGCAAATATGACTGAAAACGTATTGGGAGGATTATTTCCATCCAAAAATAACTCCTTCCTCCCCGTAGGCATAGTATACCCTTTTTAGGCAAAAATTTTATCACAAAAAGAATGTAATTCAATAAAAAAAGTTATTTAATATTATTTACAGTATATTATGTTTTAAAATTTATTTACCGTATATTTATACATAAGGAATAACAATGGTATACAAAAGCATATAAATATTAAATTTGTTACTATTTATACAATTAATGTATATTGAATAATAAATAACAGATACCTCATACATATAAATATATATTCTATATGTCAAATATAAATAAAATATATTCAGATTTGTTAAATATAGATAAATTATACATTAAATATATAATACATACACCGAATATGTACAAAACTATATATTTTTTTAATAATTATACATCAAATATATACTATATAATTTAAAAGATATGCATGTATTTTGTATTTTTGTTTGAGAGAATAACAGAAATGTGATTTTAAGAGCAACTATTTATTTGAAGGAAACTTTCATAGACAAACGGATTCAAATTAATGATGAGAGAAAATTGTGGATAGATTAATATGTCACAAAATTAATCCCTTAAATTGTGGGTTAGTGTTTAAATATTTAAGAAATTGATGGCTATTAAATAAGGTAAGGAATCTTTAAGACTGTTATAACTGTAAAATAAATGTGCTTTTTTTGGAATAAAGCAAAAGTACTACTATTTGTATAAATATTTTTTAATAAGAGTCCCACCATGTAAAAATCTCTAAATTATTATTGTTTTATTATGGCTAATTGAAAGGAAATTATAGTGTGGGCCTGGCTATTTATGTCTTTTTCGACGAAGAATATCCTAAAAGTCCTCGAACATTTAATTACGTTGGTCTTTTTTTCCACGTCCAACAATCTTCCCCTTAAACCGAAGCCCGCAACAAACTTTTTAAGCTCGTATAGGTAAGCAAATCGAGCCTCGTGCCTTCACCCCGCCATTGTCATACTTATCCCTTCAAACTTGGGCTCCGAATATTAGTTATTAAATTCAATCAGTTCGAATATACTCTTTACATGATGTGTTATTGTCCGTTTTGGGCCAAACCTCACACTACTAAGAGATCCCTATATCTTATATATAAATTTTCGATCTTTTCAACTACCAATGTGGAACTTTGTTTACAAAACTAATAAATACTTTGGTATTTTCATTTCTTCTATAGCATCATTGAAATTTATCCTACAGGTAGTTGCCCTATTTGTTTATGCTACAGCTTCAATCGTTCTTTGCATTAGTGCAGTGATCAGATTTAAAAGGCCTTGAAACTTAACAAAGTTCACTTTGATCAAGTTAGACTATTATTTCGTATATATATTTTAGATGGTGTAGTGTGCAATTTTTACGAATAAATTTGAATGTTCCTTCCGTAACAGTGAGACCGTAAGTCATATAAAAGAATGGTAAGTTCTGCATTAGTTTCTCATGTTCACAAGCAATCTAGAACCATATTAGTTTCACGTGGTCATGAAATTAGATACTTTTTGATTGAAACTTGTTATTATTTGATATAGTAGATCAGACATTCTAATAGAGTAGTGCAACTTTTAGATGATGTTTAGAAAAATTATTAAAAATTTACAGACCGTTACAGATATCGAAGTAAAGGCGAAATGATTGGAACGATTTTTGAAATGGTTAATTTAATTATGTATAATAGTGTAATCAAAAAATTAATATCATATATATATTTTAAAGATAACCCGTCGAACCGAGCAATTGACACTTTAGATGAAAAGTATACTAATTAACTGTGATTTGGTAATAAAATTATACATAAAAATATGCAATAAGTTGGTGTAAATAGTAAAATTTTGCGATTCGACGCGTGTCTTTGAAAACTTAAAAATAACCATTTCCCATTTCAATAAAGAATAATAAAGCAGGCATATATCTTTGAACTTTTCCATTTTGTCTCCACCAGCTTTATTGACAGCGGCGAAAAAGTTGAATTGCACAAAGGAGGACGGTGGGAGTTTTATTATTATTATTAATAATTCTGACTGTAGACTATTTTTTAAACCATGGTAAAGAAATTGAGTGGATACTTATTCTTCCCTAGAAAGGTATTGTTGCTGGAATTCCTTAAACAAAAGCTAAGGCATTTGAACTAGATTGTCATTTTTCCCTTTTGGGATTTTCTACTTTTCAAATTATTGCTGACGCCTATAGCACATTATTATGTCCTAGAGTTTCATTGGATTAATTACTCGCCAACTACCTAACACGTAAGAATTACAAATAATATTTTAATTAGCTTAAAGGTCTAATTGATTGGATATTATATATAATTACCTATCTAATTATGTTAGTGGCATATGAAAAAGCTTCCTTTACCCTAACCTGCTGCTGATACTGAACCTTTCATTGAACTTAGAAGCCAGTTAATGGATTTATTGGTCTCGTAAGGTGCTGCAAAGAGGCAATTAATCATCCATGAGCCAGAATTACTCAATAAAGTGGGATTAGACATTCTTCATGCCCTCTTCTAAAGAGACAAGAAGCTAGCTGCAGGCATGTCATGACAAACTAAAGTGATAACATTGTCTTATATATATGTCTTATACATATTTGTTGGAGTTTACCGGCCCGAAAATACTCTTAACATGATAAAATATTATCCGTTTTGGGTTGAGCCCTACAGTTTTTTCTCAAAAAACCTCACATCGTTAAGAGATCCATACACCTTATGTATATGTTCTCAATGTTTACGGCTTCCAATGTGAGACTTTGTTCGCATTCCCAATATTTTTTCTTCGAACTAAGTTTCGCGTGACCCATTACCACGATCTACGTGTCAGTGTCTAACCACGTAAGGGGAAGTAAACAGAGCCCCACACCATTCACTCTGCTATCGTCATACTCATCCCGCCGAACCTGGGTTCTGATACCAGTTGTTGGGGTCAAACGGCCGAAAGATACTCCTGACAAGGTGTGATATTGTTCGCTTTGGGCCGAACCTGCACGATTTCCCCAAAAAAACTCATAGCATTAAGAGATTCCTACACCTTATATGTAGGTTTTCAATCTTTTTAGTTACCAATGTGAGACTTTATTCGCACAGCCAACAATCTTTCCCTCGAACTAAGTTCTACATTGCCCATTATCACGATCTACATGTCAATTTTCGAGACTCAATGTATGAACCTGCACACCCAACAAACATTAATTAGCATATATTTAAAATCTATGGTTCTTCCATTAGCACCAAAGAGATAATAAATGTGTGATATTTAGTATCACAAATGAATGATGACACAAAGAGCAGCATGCTGCTTGTGTATAATTTTCTTTTTTAATCTCTGGTAATGGAGCAGTTTCGAATAGCCGCCTACTAAAGAGAATATTGTTCGACTATTCAACAACAACACAACAGCAACAATCCAGTATAATTTCACTAGTAGGGTCTGGGGAGATAGTATGTACGCAGACCTTACCCCTACCTGGAATAGAGAGGTTGTTTTCGATAGACCCTCGGCTTCTCCCTCCAAAAACTCTCCACCATGCTCTTGGGGTGAAACTCACCTATTGTTCGACTATTCTAGTTGATTAAAGTAGCTATATACTACAATTATTCACAAAGTTTTTTCTGTTTAAGAGGCTTTGGCGGAAGAATATCATACTTGTCCAAATTTCAAGATACCCTTCAAGGTTGCAATGGGCCACTTTCCCCTCGCTAATAAAAGTATACACTCTGGACTTATAGAGATATATTCTCATCAAAAGAAACAAAACATTAGCAAAGATCGATAGCTGAAAAAGGAGGGAAAAACGAAAACGCTATTAACCTTCCCTATCATTTGAATCTAAGTTCATATTTAGCACACAGCTGCATACCCTAAGCGAGGATTATTTTAGGTACATTTTGTGTCAAAAAAATAAATGCAAACAAACTGTTTCGCAGAACTAATTTTTTGAAGAAAATTGGGCACTAAGGTAAACATCATAGCATTTGTCATTTATATCAATTAATTAGATAATATTTGCACAGTTCTTTCATCTTTTAGCCCTGTAGCATGTTTACCCGAAAAACGGATAGAGTTGAATTTGTACGTAGTTCTAAGGGTATGTGGTATAACTTGACACAAATCGTAAGAGTAAGTAGAAATATCGAATCTATAAAGAAATGATACAAACCGAGTTGAAAGGAAGATAATTTATGAACAAGAAAAATAAAATTATGTGTGAAGCTAAAAAGGATAATCTCTTAATATGGGAATGTATCAACAATATTTGAGTTACAGTGTATTCATGACCCGTTCTTGCAGGAATAATAATCATCCCTTTTATAGTGGTGGGATCCTACTTTGGATATAATAAAAAATACATAGTGGGGAACCCATGATAAATCAGTTTTTCTCTAATTTTCGACGAGATTCCCTTTCTTAGTACGGCTGTAACGGCTCTTGTCTCTTGGCTCGATCTTGATCGGACTTGGTATCGGTCGGTTTCCAGGCTCAGAGCTCGATGTGGGCTCGAGATCGATATTAACTCGGGGTCCGATATTGACTCGGGCTCGGTATTGGTTGGCCTCTGGCTCGTAAGCTCGATTCCATCGCTTCTCATCATAGTTCGATTTGGATTCGAGCTCGATAATGACTTCGAGCTCGGTATTTGATCTATCCCTGAAACTTGAAACTCGTTTGTGCCTTCTTCGGATCTCATCTCGATATTATGAAGACTCTCTTCGGTCCATTATGTTCTCATCTCGACCAGTCATATGAAGACCGAAATCGGTTTCGACCGTATACAGATAGTCCCATCGTTTCTCGAGAAGAATGTAGTGAGAAATGACGTAATTTTTCAACGGCGCTATTAGATATACACTGACGTTTGCACCGAGCCCGACCATGACGTACGTGATAGTTGTCCCGTCGGCTCAGTTTACCAAGACATTTAATGCGTGTCAGACGATGGTCGGCCACTGCTGATATTGAACCGCAATTGCTCAATCTACAAATAGCCCATTTTTTACCATTTATAACGTTTACATCTTCAATCTCCAAATTTTCTAAGTTTTTTCTCGTACCTTTTGAGTTCATCAATAAATCTGTGATTATCACTGCAAAATCTTTCTTATGTGATTTTCACTGTAAAATCTCTTTTTTTTAAAAAAAAAAAAACCTTTGTCATCTCTTTCTATTTTCGATCTTAAAATCCAGAATGGCGAAAACATCTAAAATCCTTCCTCAAAAAGAAAAAGCTTCTTCTTCACAGACTGCTACCGATAAAATACCGGTGGAGCCACGGCCTGAGGAGTGTGTTCCTAGGGCATGTGTTCTTACCTCCGATTTTAAGATCGACAAAGGCTCGTCGGTTCCCGATCGATGCTAGCCAGTATCGAGGTATATGTGCTCGATAACCGAGGAGAATCTTGAACAGATAAGGAAAGATTGCAACTGGGAGAATAAAGAAGTGGTAATCCCGGATCCCGAGGAAGATATTACTACTCACGTGAAAGGATTTTTAAGTGTGTATACCTACCCTTTCACGTTAGGTCCCCTCGACCCTGTTGTCATCGATTTTTGCCGTCAATACCAAATAACCCTAGGCCAAATCCATCCTTCTTTTTGAAGAATCGTTATTCTGATCCGCTTTTTTGTGAACAAAATAGAGGGGATGCCTTTCACCCTCGACCACCTTATTAGATTGTACAGCCCCCGCCTCTTTCGAGGTGGGTTAATAAAACTCCAGCGCCGGGATACCAAGGTGTTGTTCTCGAGCATAGACGAGGACAAGGATCGAGGCTGGATGGGAAGGTTCGTTCGAGTGAAGACTTCGGACCTAATTCCGGCCGAGAAGATGTTATTTTTCGAGGAATGGAACATGAAACGTAAGTGTAATTCTGCTATTATCTCCTGTTGTTTTGCCCCTTCATTTTTTTTTTCTCACTGATATCCCCTTTTGCGATGCAGCGGTTCCTTGGATGCCCGGCGCAGTTCCTAATCTTAAGAGTTGGGTACAGGACCTGGCTTTGACCTCTATATACTCCGAGCGCTCGTGGTGTGATTTGTCAAAGGGTCGATGGGAGGTCAAAAATCATGGTAAATTTTTTTCTCATGTCTTTGATAGTTCGAACGAAATATTTTCCATATACTTAACCAATTTTCTTGTGTGTAGGCCTGGGAAAAGATGCGGTTTTGAGGCCCCCATCTGGTGAGGAAGAGACGCCGGCCTCGGTCCCGAAACTGGCAAAGGACCATAAGAAAAAAAGGACCTCTACTTTCGAGGATCCACAACCTAAGACAAGGGAGGCTCGTAAGCCGAGGAAGAATACCATCCCTTTAACTGAAGAATCAGTTCGGCGTCTAAGGGATGAAGACGAGGAAGAAGAAGAAGAAGAAGATGGGTCTGTATTAGTGGCCCGAGTAAAGAAAACCAGCGATGCCCCAAAGGCAGCTGGATCGATGGTGGTTTATGAGCCTCTGCCACGAACTGAGGGGATATCGGAGAAGAGTTCGGGCAAAGTCCCCGAGTTGCTGGAGATCGAGGATACCTCCATCAAAGTCAACAGACGTTGGATATATCTGAAGGGGTCGGCCCTGAACATCTACGAATCGAAGAAAACGCCCCAAGCAACTTATTTGGGGCAATAGTAATCAGAGACTCGCCTACTCTCCCCGCTTTTTTCGAAGGGGCGATTCGGGAAGCCCAAGCTTTGGGGACCCTCAAGGTAGGCCGGTCTCACGAAGGGGAGGACCCCTCACGAAGGATGTTGCCGGCCCTAGTGATGTGTCGGGCCTTTTCTATGAAGTGCAACAAGCTCTGAATCGGGTAAGCTCTAACTCCCTTCGTTGGTACTACCTTTATGTTTGTTTTTCTTTTCTAACTTCTTTTCTTCTTTCTTCGTAGGCCTTAGTGGTTCATCGAGAAACATGTTCTCGATCTCGAGCTGAGCTGAGTCGGTACGAGTCCGACCTCCGAAGGGTCACTGAAGAGAGAAACGCCCTTAAAATCCTCTGCGAGCAAAGGGAAGAGGAAATCAGGGAGCACCGAGCCGAGTTGGCCAAGGCTCATCAAGACCAGACCGACCTGACTGAGCAGGTAATGATGATCTTAAAAACTCACGGGCTCGATTCTGGAACGATGGCTAATAATTCGATCTCACAGTTGCAGCAGAAGCTTGAGGTGATTGGGCTGCTTCGTGAAGAGGTTGATACGATAAGGGCGGAGACCTTGGCGTGGAAAGATGGCATGGACCGCCTTGCTGCAGAAAAAGAAACTGCTCGAGCCCAATTATTATCGGCCGAAAGTCAACTTCAAGGCATAAAGGAGAGGAGCTCGGTTCAAGCAAGGAAAATAGAGGAGCTCGAGGCTCGGTTGGCTTCTGAACTTACTAAGGCTAAAGCTGAAGCAGAAAAAGCAAAGGCCGATGTGAATGTATTCGTGGCCGTCTATCGGGCCGATGCTAAAGCCGCTCAGATTCAAGCAAGAGAGGCAGCCGAGACCGCTCAAACTCGAGCACATTGGATTGCTGAACTCGCCCGATGCTAATCTCGGAGGGAAACCCTCGAGGAGATCCATGCTCGAGGTTTTGATCTTACCGAAGAGATAAAAAGGGTTAAAGAGCTTGAAGCCGATGCTGGAGCCTTGGCTTCCGATGATGATGATAATGATGATGGGAGCAAGCGTGGGTATGAGAGCGGGGAGGAACCCGATGGAGAATAGATCACCCCTGGAGATAACCAGGAAACTTAGGGTTTTTCCATTTTGGATTTTTATGTAGGGTCATGTTCGGTATATATATATATAAAGATCTTTTCTTTCCCCGACTTGTCTCTATTTTATTTTCTGCCTTGTGAAGATTTTTTTTCATTCATGCCTTATGAAAGTTTTCATAAGTTCGAGGCTTTGGGCGATTTGATCGAATTCGAACCTTGTAGTCTTTGTTATCGAGTGAGGGCTTGCTCGGACTTAAAGTAAGAGTAGCCCTTAGGATTTATGGTTGAGTGATTGCTCAGACTCGAAGTAAGGTAGCTCTTAGGCTTAGTTGTCGAGTGAGTGATTGCTCGAACTCGAAGTAAGAGTAGCCCTTAGGCTTAGTGGTCGAGTGAGTGATTGCTCGAACTCGAAGTAATGTATCCCGTAGGCTTAGTAGTCAAGTGAGTGATTGCTCAAACTCGAAGTAATGTAGCCTGTTGGCTTAGTAGTCGAGTGAGTGTTTGCCCGAGCTCGAGGTAAGAGTATCCCTTAGGCTTAGTGGTCGAGTGAGTGATTGCTCGAACTCGAAGTAATAGTAGCTCGTAGGCTTAGTGGTCGAGTGAGTGTTTTCTCGAACTCGAGGTAAGAGTATCCCGTAGGCTTAGTGGTCGAGTGAGTGTTTGCTCGAACTCGAAGTAATAGTAGCCCGTAGGCTTAGTAGTCGAGTGAGTGTTTGCTCGAACTCGAAGCAATAATAGCCCGTAGGCTTAGTGGTCGAGTGAGTGATTACTAGAACTTGAAGTAATAGTACCCCGTAGTCTTAGTAGTCGAGTGAGTGATTGCTCGAACTCAAAGTAATAATAGCTCGTAGGCTTAGTGGTCGAGTGATTAATCGAACTCGAAGCGATAGTAGCTCGTAGGTTTAGTGGTCGAGTGAGTGATTGCTCGAACTCGAAGTAATAGTAGCTCGTAGGCTTAGTAGTCCAGTGAGTGATTGTTCGAACTCGAAGTAAGAGTAGCCCTTAGACTTAGTGGTCGAGTGAGTGATTACTCGAACTCGAAGTAATGTAGCCCGTAGGCTTAGTAGTCGAGTGAGTGATTGCTCGAACTCAAAGTAATAGTTGCCCGTAGGCTTAGTGGTCGAGTGAGTATTTGCTCGAATTCGAGGTAAGAGTAGCCAGTAGGCTTAGTGGTCGAGTGAGTGTTTGCTCGAACTCGAAGTAATGTAGCATATAGGCTTAGTAGTAGAGTGAGTATTTGCTCGAAGTCGAGGTAAGAGTAGCCCTTAGGCTTAGTGGTCGAGTGAGTGATTGCTCGAACTCGAAGTAATAGTAGCCCGTAGGATTAGTGGTCGAGTGAGTGATTGCTCGAACTCGAAGTAATAGTAGCATGTAGGCTTAGTGGTCGAGTAAGTGATTGCTCGAACTCGAAGTAATAGTAGCTCGTAGGCTTAGTAGTCGAGTGAGTGTTTGCTCGAACTCGAAGCAAGAGTAGCCCTTAGGCTTAATAGTCGAGTGAGTGTTTGCTCGAACTC
>AWOL01S0175211.1:0-15542 GCA_000715115.1 Nicotiana otophora
GTCACCTCTCACCAGCAACATGTATCAAATAACTCTATCTATCAAGGCTTGAACATATGTGAAGAAATCATAATAATTAGAACAACATGCGTTGTACCGATTATAATCATGTGTTTCTTATCTTAATTATATAAAGCTTAGACTGAGTAGAAATTTATTTATTTAGGGTTAACAGGAGAAAGGGATGGCTAACTTGTCAAGTGAGCAAACAAGAAACCTTGTTATTTTAATCATTTGGAAGTCCAACGCTATTCCTTTAGATTACAAAGTCTTCCGCAGTATTAACTACTAATTAGTAACTCAAATTTGATTGATGTTGAGATGCTCCACAATATGATATCTGAATTCTATAATCAATATGATATGCTAAGCATGAATACATGGTAGTCGCCATATCTCGAATTGATTTGGTTCAAATAATAATTTTCTTTTATTGTACATGCTCATTTCCACTTTTTAAGTTTTAAGTAATTAAATGATAGAAGTAATTGCTCATATTTTCTACTGACCCTTGAAAAAACAAGGTAAATCAATTCCATTAACTATATACCGAATAATTTAAACAATTGGAAACTAGAAAAAAATTGCTGGAAAAATAGGAGATACTTTGATGTCGCTCTCCTTTTTTTTTCTTTTTTTTTTATTATAAGGAAATGCAAAAACTTAAAAGAGATTATAGAGAAATTTCACTTAGCTAAAATGGAGGAGCTTATCTTTAAAGTGGAAAGAACGCGAACTTCCCGTTGAATATTTTCCTACCTTTTTTTCAACTTCTAATTCTGATTGAACTAAGACACACGTTGATTAACTTGTAGTCGAAAAAGAAGTCATACTTTTCTTCCAGTTGATTAGCTACCTTCTATATCTCTTAACTTTTAGA
Organism: Nicotiana otophora; assembly: GCA_000715115.1. Lineage (NCBI taxonomy): Eukaryota > Viridiplantae > Streptophyta > Magnoliopsida > Solanales > Solanaceae > Nicotiana > Nicotiana otophora. The sequence goes on from AWOL01S0175211.1 coordinate 881, forward strand.
AAAGTCTACTTTGTTTTAGCTGAGTAACTATCTCAGATATTCGTTTATGCATCTAAACTCGAAAGTGGTTCCTCTTTAAATGCCACATTTGATGTAATTGCTAGGTCTCGGACTAGTGACATGCGTCAAGTACACTCTCGTTTAAGAATATCATACAATCATATTTAGCTTCTCATTTTATCTAAATTTAAGTAGTCTCAAGATGATCTTCACGAATAAAACTTATCATTAAATTTGGAATTTGACCTATCCTCTTAAGTGCAAAAAACAAAAAAGTGAACTATTATAAGATCAGTTAAAAATCAATTATTGCATTAAGGATGAATCAGTAGTGACATGAAAAATACGAGAATTAACCTACTATTATAGAGTGCGACAGTTCTTTATATTATGAGTGTAATTATATACGGGTAAAATCGGGCTCGATGTTCAATCGAGCTTCCAACCTTCCTAATTAAGGACAGGGTCAAAATATCCGTAATCGGGTAAAAGTCGAGCTCGAAGTTCGATCTTACATCCAACACAATTAGCCGAGATCGAAATATGATAATTAAGATCGGACCCAAAGCATTGCTAAAATTAGTCATCAACACCACCAGATTTGCTCTCGAGTTTACCGAAGTTATATCCGGTCCCGGTCATAACGGTCTCAAGGAATATATTGCCAGCTTATCCAAAATTCTCGTAATTAACCGGACATTATGGAGGAAATCATGGAACATACCAAAAAAGGGACCAACGATCAACAAATCAAAGGCCTTTTTACCTTTTATGGAATAATAGAATAATATCTAAAAAGTAGGTTCCCCTAATATATAAAGGGGGGCTCACAATTCATGAAGGACATTGTAACATACACTCATAAGCAACACATTACCGTTATCCTCAAAATTCTTATTTCTTTATTATCTTTGTGTCAATAAAAGTGCATTCAACTCAAAGGTGATTTGTTTTCCTAAGCTGAAATCGTCCAATTCATGTGGTTTGCAGTTAATTTATCGTTATTTATTTCAATTTGAATCTAATTTATCGCTTTGTATCAAGCTAATCCGCATATCCTTTAAACCACTAACAAATTTAATTGTTATCTGATTTTGAGGGTAAACAATTTGGTGCCCACCGTGGGGCTAAGGATAATAACGGTAATTTGATACGAATCATCATAACACACCTCATTTTACACTTGTTCTTTGAAGTGTTTCTGATTTCAGGTAAGGATCGAAATGTCACACCCACAGTCTGTCACTCTAAACATATGCACGAAATCCGGCCACCACGGCAGGGACAACAATGCAGTGCTCGGTAACGAGGCAACACCGGTCGATCTTGGTAAAATCCCGGTGGTGATTCCCATCGATGCCTGTTCGCATATGGCCATCGACACAAACCAGCCCACCGACCCCAAAAACAGCGTGCGCAGGGAAGTGCATTCGATTGCCCAAAACACTCACAACGGCGAAAATGATGGAATCAACCTGCGTATGATCTTTGAAATGCTACAGGCTCAACAGATGGCGATAGCTCAGTTGCAGAACCAAGGTCGAACACTGAGCATGAATGAACCCGAGCTCCCCAGGGAAGCCATCCGCAGAAATGAACCAATCTCAGAAAAAATGAGCGAAAGTGAATCGGGGACTAACCCCGAAATCCTGAAATTGCTCAAAGAATTAACGAAACGGGTAGAGACATGGGAAAAGAAAATCGAAGCTAATGATAAAAATGTGGAAACCTACAATTCCAGGGTCGATCAAATCCCAGGAGTACCTCCGATATTGAAGGACCTGGATTCCAAGAAATTTATCCAAAGGCATTTTCCCCCGAGCGCGGCTCCGAAGCCGATCCCCAAAAAATTTCGTATGCTCGAAATCCCCAAGTACAACAGAATGACCGACCCAAACGAGCATGTAACCTCTTATATATGCGCCATCAAAGGGAACGACTTGGAAGATGATGAGATCGAGTATGTCTTGTTGAAAAAATGCGGAGAGACCCAGTCAAATGGAGCTATGACATGGTACCACAACCTTCCTCCTAATTCTGTTGACTCATTTGCTATACCTGTAGATTCCTTCGTAAAAGTACACGTCGGTGCTATAAAGGTCGAGACCAGGAAGTCAGACATTTTTAAAGTAAAGCAGAGGGATAATGAGATGCTCCGAGAGTTCGTTTCTCGATTCCATATGGAACGAATGGATTTTCCCCCGATCGCGGACGATTGGGCCATTCAGGCTTTCACCCAAGGACTCAACATTCATAGCTTATTGGCTTCACAATAGTTGAAATATAACTTGGTAGAATATCCAGCCATCACTTGGACCGACGTCCATAACCGGTATCAATCAAAAATCATGGTCGAGGATGACTAACTCGGGACCCCTTCCGGATCTGTACACCCTATTTGGATCGCCGACCGTGTCAAGAGAGACACCGATCACGAACCTAGATCAAGCCGGGATCGGTATCAACCGTACAATAGGGACCGGAGAAGTAGTGGATCTGGGTGAAGCCCTATAAGAAATGAAAGAAGGAATGACCGATGACAGAACACCGAGGACTCATGGGCAAAAACAGCTTCGACAAACCCATCGAGCCTAAAAAATCACCAAGGCTGTCAGAGTATAATTTCGGCATCAATGCATCTGCTATCGTGTCCGCCATCGGACAAATCAAAGATACCAAATGGCCTCGACCTTTGCAATCCGATCCAGCCTAAAGGGATCCTAACCTTATATGCAAATATCATGGCACTCACGCTCACAAAATGGAAGACTGCCGATAATTAAGGGAAGAGGTAGCCTGGTTGTTCAACAACGGGCATCTTCGAGAATTCCTCAGTGATCGGGCCAAGAACCATTTTAGGAACAGAGATTCGAATAAATAAGTCGAACCAGAAGAACCTCAATACGTCATAAACATGATCATCGGTGGGTTCGACATTCCCCAGGGACTGATGTTGAATCGCACCAAACTTTCCATCACAAGGGAAAAACGGACTCGAGATTACCTACTAGAAGGGACCTTGTAGTTCAATGACAAAGACGCAGAGGGGACCACATAGCCCCACAATGATGCACTAGTAATATCGATACTCATAAATAAATATCGAATTAAACATGTGTTGATTGATCTAGGTAGCTCAGCCAACATCATCAGATCGAGGGTCGTGGAACAACTCGGCCTACAAGGTCATATCGTACCTACAGTCTGAATCCTAAACGGTTTCAATATGGCATGTGAGATAACTAAAGGGGAAATAACATTACCGAAACCATTCATAAAACCAAGTTTTACGTAATTGAGGGGACATGAGATACAACGCTTTGCTTGGGAGGCCATAGATTCACAACATGAGAGCAGTACCCTCGATATTACACCAGATGTTGAAAATCCCGACTCCCAAAGGAACCAACATAGTGTACGAGGAACAACTGGCCGCAAGAAAGATGTTCGCAGTCAATGAGGTGATCTCGACGTCCACTCTCTCGGTATCTAAGGGCGGATCCAGTGATCAAAGATGGGGCCAAATAGAAATCACTGATACCAACCTCGACAGAATTGGAGGAACGAGGAATATACGAGGGTGACGACTACGGAGTCCCCAGGTCATTCATAACCGTCGATGATTCTGATGCTACAAAGTCAACAATCGAGAAATTGAAGCAAGTCATATTAAGCGAACACTTGCCCGATCGGAAGGTATACCTGGGCACGGGGTTAAACCCCGAGCTCAGGAAAAAACTCATTCAGTTTCTTATAGCTAACAAAAATTATTTTGCTTGGTTCCACCTCGATATGACATGGATACCACCGAAAATAACCACTCACAACCTAATCTTGAATCCAAAGATACACCCGGTCAAGCAGAAGAGGAGGACCCAGTCTGAGGCCAAACATGCTTTCATCAAGGACGAGGTATTTAAACTCATTAAACTAGGGTCCGTTCGGGAAGTTAAATACCCGAATTGGTTAGCAAATGTAGTGGTAGTTCCCAAAAAAAGGGATAAATTAAGAATGTATATAGACTATAAGGATTTCAATAGAGCATGTCCCAAGGACTCCTTCCCATTGCCCAACATCGATCGCATGATTGATGCCGCAACCGGCCACGAGATCCTCAGTTTTCTTGATGCCAACTCCGGATACAACCAAATACGGATGAACCCAGATGATCAAGAAAAAACCTCTTTTATCACTAAATATAGCACATACTGTTATAATATAATGCCATTCAGGTTAACAAATATCGGTGCCACTTACCAACGCCTAGTAAACCGGATGTTCGAAGAACAAATAGGAAAATCAATGAAAGTTTACATTGACAATATGTTGGTTAAGTCCCTGTGAGCAGAGGACCATTTAAAACACTTGCAGGAAACCTTCAACGTATTGAAAAAATACAACATGAAGTTGAAGCCGGAGAAATGTGCGTTCGGAGTTAGATCGGGTAAATACCTCAGATTCATGATATCCAATCGACGAATCGAGATTAATCCTGATAAGATCAAAGCCATCGAAGATATCACAGTCGTAGATAACATAAAGGTAGTGCAAAGGATGACCGGGAGCATAGCCGCTCTGGGGCGATTCATCTCAAAGTCCTCCGATAAAAGTCACCGATTCTTCTCATTATTGAAGAAAAAAAGTGACTTCTCATGGACTCCGGAATGCCAACGGGCCTTGGAAGAGCTCAAGCAATATCTATCGAGCCTGCCGCTGCTCCACACGCCGAAGATAGACGAACAGTTATACCTATATTTAGCGGTCTCGGAAATAGCGGTAAGTGGAGTCCTGGTTCGGGAAGAAAAAGATACGTAATTCCTAATTTACTATGTTAGCAGAACTTTAGGTTAGGCCGAAACTAGATACCTTCACCTAGAGCAATTGGCGCTTGCCTTGCTAAGTGCCTCTAGGAAGTTGAAACCGTATTTTCAGTGCCACCCCATATGTGTTGTGACTACTTACCCATTGAGAAATATAATGCATAAACCCGAACTCTCGGGACGGTTAGCCAAGTGGGCCGTTGAGGTCAGCGGGTACGACATTGAATATCAGCCCCGAACTGCCATTAAATCCCAAATTATGGCAGACTTTGCGGCCGATTTTACGTCGGCACTGGTACCCGAAGTCGAAAGAGAGTTATTATTAAACTCAGGGACTTCTTCGGGGATTTGGTCCCTCTTTACAGATGGGGCCTCGAACGCGAATGGGTCCGGACTTGGCATCGTGTTAAAACCACCAAAAGGTAATGTAGTCAGACAATCTATTAGAACTATAAGATTGACTAACAATACGGCCAAATATGAGGCCATGGTTACAGGTCTCGAACTAGCTAAAAGTTTGGGGGTGAAGGTGATCAAAGCTAAGTGCGATTCACTCTTTGTGGTAAACCAAGTTAATGGAACTTTCGAGGTAAGAGAAGAACGAATGCAGAGATACCTAGATAAATTACAGGTAACACTACACCGGTTCAAGGAATGGACTCTACAATACGTGCCTCGAGATCAAAACAACGAGGACGATGCCTTCGCTAATTTGGGGTCATTGGTAGAAGACAATGAGCTCAATTCAGAAGCAGTCGTACAACAAATGAAATCGGTAGTCGAAGAGGGCCATGCCGAAAGAAACACAACAAGCCTAACATGGGAATGGAGAAACAAATACATAGAATATCTAAAAACCAGAAAATTGCCCTCGAATCCAAAGAAATCAAGGTCCCTACGTACGAAGGCAGTCCGGTTTAGTTTGTCCGAGAATAGAACCTTAGTCAGAAGAATGTTCGATGGACCGATCGTGATATGTTTGGGACCGGGAAATTCATGAAGGCATCTGCGGAAATCATTCAAGTACCGAAGCACTGGTCCGAAAAATAATCAGGGTCGGTTACTACTACATCGACATGGAAAAAGATGCGAAGGAATTCGTACGAAGATGTGATGAATGCCAAAGGCATGCTCCAATGATTCATCGAGCAGGAGAGCTGCTACATTCGGTCTTATCACCATGGCCATTCATGAAATGGGGGATGGACATCATTGGCCCGCTGTCACTAGCACTCGGTAAGGCCCAATTTATTTTATTTATGACTGACTATTTTTCTAAATGGGTGGAAGCCCAGGCATACGAGAAGGTCAGAGAGAATGAGGTCATCGATTTTATCTGGGACCATATCATATGTCGGTTCGGAATACCGGCCGAAATCGTGTGCGATAATGGGAAACAGTTTATTGGCAGTAGAATAAGCAAGTTTCTCGAAGACCATAAGATCAAAAGGATCTTATCAACTCCCTACCACCCTAGTGGAAACGAAAAAAGCAGAATCCACCAATAAAACCATAATCCAAAACCCTAAAAAGAGGTTGATCGATGCCGAAGGAAAATGGAAAGAAATCCTGCTCGAAGTCCTGTGGGCATATCGTACGACTTCGAAATCTAGTACCAGGGCCACCTCATTCTCACTAGTTTACGAAATCGAAGCCATGATACCTGTCAAAGTCGGAGAACCGAGTCTCAAGTTTCGATACGCTACTGAAGAAACAAATAACGAAACACTGAACACAAGTTTGGAGCTACTAGATGAGAGACGTGATGCTGCCTTCATTCAAATGGCAGCCCAGAAACAACGAATCGAGAGACATTACAATCGAAAAGCCAACTTTCAACACTTCAATGCCGGAGACTTGGTATTAAGGAAGGTCACGTTAAATACTCGAAATCTGAACGAAGGAAAAATGGGACCGAACTGGGAAGGCCCGTATCAGATTATTGAGATAGTCGGAAAAGGGTCGAACAAACTCGGAACAATGAATGGTGGACAGTTATCGAATAACTGGAACATAACCCATTTGAAGTGATATTATTGCTAAGGTACGACCCCGGCCATTTCTTTTACTAAGCTAAATTTTTAACTAACACTTGAAGGTACCCAACACAATTCTTTAGGACTGAAAGCACGTGTTGCACTTTTTTTCCTTTGATCCGGTTTTATCCCAAATGGGTTTTTTTGGCAAGGTTTTTAACGAGGCAACAATGAAATCGTGCTAACATAGGATCGAAGTCAACAGTATTCGGGGCTCATCCACGACAAACCCCGTACACTAAGGAGCATAATCTGAGGGGAATGGTTTTTGATTCTTGTGCTCGAACAATCTAGGCTCGCTCAATTGTGAGATTTTCTGTAGAGGCCAAACAGTCGATTGAACCGTGTCCACATAGATCACCCGAGCTCGGACAAAAAATACAAGTTTAATTTTGTATACTACGCATAAAATGGAAAGGAACCCTATGCCTTTTGAATAAAAATTCCTATCCTCTCAAAGATTTTTTCGTTTGGTTCCCCGAAGACATCGAGTCCAAGAGCCACTTTGCTCGGGGATTTCCACTTAGGCATTGCCTAGATTAAAAGGCTACGGCCATTCCGGGCTAGCAAAACCCGAGGGCACAAAGCTTATTTGGCGTTGCCCGAATTAAAAGGCTACGGTCATTCCGGTTTAGCAAAACCCGAGGGCACAAAGCTTATTTGGCGTTGCCCGAATTAAAAGACTACGGCCATTCTGGGTTAGCGAAACCCAAGGGCACAAAGCTTATTTGGCGTTGCCCGAATTAAAAGGCTACGACTATTCCAGGTTAGCGAAAACCGAGGGCATAAAGCTTATTTGGTGTTGCCCAAATTAAAAGGTTATGGACATTCCGGGTTAGCAAAACCCGAGGGCACAAAGCTTATTTGGCATTGCCCGAATTAAAAGGCTACGGCCATTCTGGGTTAGTGAAACCCGAGGGCACATAGCTTATTTGACGTTGCCCGAATTAAAAGGCTACGGCCATTCCGGGTTAGCGAAACCCGAGAGCACAAAGCTTATTTGGCGTTGCCCGAATTAAAAAGCTACGGCCATTCCGGGTTAGCAAAATCCGAGGGCATAAAGCTTATTTGGCAATGCCCGAACTAAAGGGCTAAGGTCGTTCCGAGTTAACAACACTCTATGGCATGAAGCTTATTTGGCATTGCCCGAACTAAAGGGCTAAGGTCATTCCGAGTTAACAACACTCGAGGGCATGAAGCTTATCTCGCATTGCCCGAACTCTAAAAGACTACGATTATACTAAAAATGGCTAGGGGACGTCCGAAGCCCTTGACAATAGGTACATTCGGCAAAATTATAAAGAAATTATAAGTACTTTGGGAAACTATTTTTGTCATACCGAGTTGTATTGCCTTAAGAAAAATCAAAGGTAAAACTTGTTCGAAACCTCGAACAGGACCAAGCTATTTAGTGCTAAGGCATTTCGATCTTTGCGAATACAAATAAAAAAGAAAAGGAAAAATTCAAAAGCTGTGAAAGGAAAAAAAAGCCTTATATATATATATATATCAAAAATTCTTTTTACAAGAGCTAAATAGCCCCGATACAAATTTTTTACAAAGGCTAAATGGCCTCAACAAAAAGATGAGACAAAAAACAAAAGGCAAAAATGCATAAAAAATCCTAAATGGCCTAGTCTTCATCGGGGGCTACATCATTGCCTACGAGATCTTCGCCACCATCGGACTCACCCAAATCTTCATATCCCTCGGAATTTTCCTCCTTGGGATAAGCCAACTTCCTAGCCTTGGCTTCGTATATCTTGGCATTCTAGTTTTAAGCCAATAAATCAAAATCCCGAGTATGGACTCTGTCGAGGGCCTCCCTTCGGGATTGCCACTTCGCGTGCTTCACCATATTTCTCGCTTGATCCTGAGCCGCTTCGGCATCGGCCTTGTGCTGGGCCACCTATCATCGGCCTCGGCCCTGACCACAGAAACCTCTAACTTGGCCGTCTCAAGCTCCTTGGCCAGATTTTCTTGACTGAAGACAGCCAAGTTCAGCTGAGACTGGAGCTCCTCGAGCTTTTTGGCCTGTGTCGAGGTTTTTTCCTTTGCAGCTCGAAGCTGGACCTCAGCTGAAGCACACTCTGCCCGAGCAATCTCATTCTCCGAGGCCAGGCGATCCATGCTTTTCTTTCATTCTCCGGCCTTAGCTTTAATCGTATCCACCTCCACCTGGAGCTGCTCGATCTGGTCAAGTTTCTTTTGAACATGCGGGTTTGGATCGTTAGCCACTGTGTCTGTCTCATCGTCACTAACTTCAAAAACTCTTCTTACATGCTCGACCAAGTCGGCATGCTCCTTCCGAGCCGCTTCTAGCTCATCCTGGAGCTTCTTACTAAGAAGCTTGTAAGCATCATTCTTCTCAGTGAGCTCCCAAGACTCGACCTCGTGATGTTTTAACTCCTCCCGGTATCGGAGAAAGGTTTCATGATGAAGCACTGAGGCGTGTAAGCACAAAGGAAAATGTTACGAGTGTTTATGACTTAATCTAAGTACATAATAGGGGGGCATTCAAAGTTACCCGATTTAACGCTTGTTGAGCTTCGTTGAACAGGCAGGGCGCTTCCACCTCGTTCATCTTGGCTTGATCCTTTTCGATCACCAGGCACCGAAGATAACTGGAAATCCCCACAGGGGCGGAGAGAACCCGGGCATCCTCCAAAATGGACATAACGATTGACCGCTTCCGAGAAGGATCTGCACTCGGAGCTGGGAATTGATCTACTAATTTCGAACTTGAAGAAGACTCGCCAGCTCCCGGAGACGGTATCTTCTATGGTACTGGTAAGTCACCCAACCCACTGACGTCCTCCGAGGTGGTAGAATCTAAGCCATTGAAGAAGTTGTTAAAAGAATCTGTTGCTCCTTGGGGCCTCTCGATGAGGTGACCTTTCAGCGTCTGAGCCTCATTTATCATAGAATCAGTAAATGAAGGCGACTCAGAGAGATCTATCATCCCAAGTGCATCCTTCGGTACATTATCTTCTGTCCGAGGAATACCGACACGGTCTCTTTGTCGACCTCACCGGCTTGGGGCAAAAACGGCCTCAACCCTCCCTAGTTCGGAGGCCTCGGCTATTGCCTCTTCATCGCGCCCCCTGGTTCGAGGCAGTTCGGTACCGCTTCTCACGCGGGTCACCAATTCAGAGTTTTCTTCTTCTTCTTCTTCAGACTCATCCCTCAACCGGTGGAGTGAGTCCGATGGGACTTCTCGGGCGCTGGTACTTTCTTTGAATGTCCGCACTAGTCGCCTCTTCGGTTTATTCTTCTCTAAGCTTTTCTTATTTTCTTCTCTTTATTCTACTTCGGAGCAGGAGGCTCGGTGAAAATGTCATCATCACCGGACGGAGGCCTCATTTCAACATCTTTTGATAAACCTGCAAAAGGAAAGTAAGACAAGTTAGAAATCGATGGCGTGAAAGTAAGATTGAACGTGACCTAAAGAAAAGAAAAAAGAAAAAAAAATCTCTCACCATCAGAATTGGCCTCCCAATAGTCCTTCGAAAGATCACGCTATGAGCACTCGGAGTAAGATCTCTGTGTTGCGATACCCTCAACCCACTCCTTGAGTCGAGGAACTGCATCCGGAAATCGAGCAACAGCTGCACTATCACAAAATATCGATGAGAAGAGAGGAAAAGGAAAAGCGATAAAAGAAATCTTAAAGGCAAGGTTATACTTACGTTTCATGTTCCATTTCTCAGGAAATGGCAGATCCTTGGTCGAGATTAAATCTGAGGTCTTCACTCTAACAAATCGGCTCAACCAGCCTCGGTCCCCATCCTCATAGATGCTCGAGAATGGGGTCTTACTAACCCGACGTGCGAACCTGATTAATCCCCCTTGATAGAGTCGGGACTATACAGGCGCATAAGGTGGTTGATGGTGAAGGTACACCCCTCTAGTTTGCTCACGAAGAATCGAAGGAGAATTACAATCCTCCAAAACGAATGATGAATCTGCCTGAAAGTCACCTCATACCTTTTGCAAAAGGCTATAATAACTGGATCTAAAGGACCCAACGTTAAAGGGTAAGTGTAAACACTTAACAAATCCACCAAGTGGGTGGTTATCGCTTCCTTGGGCGTAGGAACCACCACGTGCTTATCAACCCAATTGCAGTCCTCCTTGACCTTGGCGAGGACACTGTCGGTGACCAAACATATATATCTTGAGACCGGCTCGCACCGGACCGGTACCGAGGAAGTTTTCTCAACCTTGAAATCGGCTCCGGTTAGGCACCCCGTAGGGACAAACATCTTTAGAGGGGGTTCCAGTATCGGTTCCTTACTAACAACAGGCGAAACGTTCTCAGACGGTCTCGAGGAAGAATGGTTTTCTTTTTGAGGAACGGATTTTGAAGTCTTTACCATTACTTCTAAATAGAGGAGAAAAGAAAGTGTTCATAAAAGAAGAGGTATGATTAGCAAAAAACTTATGTAAGCTTTCAGAAAACCAGGAGACGAGAGTGATGAAGTCTTCTTAAAGAACAAGAACAAAAATTTGAATGTAAAAGTTCTAAATGAATGAGTGAAAGGGTATTTATAATTTTCTCAAATGGCTGTTCGCGTCCTGAAGTGGCCGGCCATTAACTGACATGCACTTAATGCCTTAAAAACTGGACCGACGGGACATTTCAGCTATTCTTATCACTTGCGTCATGACTTTGTCGTCATGATTTATCGAAGTGAGAATCGGAAGCTCGTATTATTTCTCATCATTTATTCTTTGAAAAACAAGAGGATCTTACATCATGATTTTGTCACTTACGTCATGATATATCGAAGTGAGAATCGGAGGCTCATATCATTTCTCGTCATCTACTCTCTGAAAAACGAGGGGACTATCTGTATACGGGTAAACCAGGGCTCGATGTTTGATCGAGCTTCCAACCTCCCTAATTAAGGACAAGGACGAAATATTCGTAATCGGGTAAAAGTCTAGCTCGAAGTTCGATCTTACATCCAACACAATCAACCGAGATCGAAATATGATAATTAAGATCGGACCCAAAGCATTGCTAAAATTAGTCATCGACACCACCAGATTTGCCCTCGAGTTTACTGAAGTCATAACCGGTCTCGGTCATAACGGTCTCAAGGAATATATTGCTAGCTTATCCGAAATTCCCACAATTAACCGGACATTACGGTGAAAATCACAGAACATACAAAAAAAGGGACCAACGGTCAACAAATCAAAGCCTTTTTACTTTTTATGGAATAATAGAATAATATCTAAAAAGTAGGTTCCCCTAATATATAAATGGGGCCTCACAATTCATGAAGCACATTGTAACATATACTCATAAGCAATACATTACCGTTATCCTCAAAATTCTTATTTCTTTGTTATCTTTGTGTCAATAAAAGTGCATTCAACTCAAGGGTGGCTTGCTTTCCTAAGCTGAAATCATCCAATTCATGTGGTTTGTTTGCACTTAATTTATCGTTATTTATTTCAATTGCAATGTAATTTATCGCTTTATATCAAGTTAATCCGCATATCTTTTAAACCAATAACAAATTTAATTGTTATCCGATTTTGAGGGTAAACGTAATACTGGAGAAACATTAACCTATTTTGAAGACAATGGAAGAGCTATACATGGAAGTTGCAATAGGGAACCGTCGTAACTTTTTTGACCTCCAAATTTAGGGGAATTATAGCAATTCAAGGATTTATTCTATAACCTTATTGTATACGGTCGAAATAGATTTCGGCCTTCCTGCGTTCGATCGAGTTCGAGTGTTAAAAAGCCGGAATGAGGTTTTGAGAGTGAGCTCTGAGGTCGGTACTAACGAACCTCAAGCCCGAAGGTCACTTGAGGAAGCGGCTCAATAATCTTATCGAGCCCGTGACCGAATCGATCCGCAAGGCACTACTTCGTGGTCGAAAATACGCGACGTCCATCTCGAAGGTCGAACTCGATCCGGGACCGAAGGGCCTGACCCAGTAACGAGTTCGAGCTAGTATCGAGCTCACAGACAAGAGCCGTTGCAACCGCACCAAGAGAGAGAATCTTGGCGGGAATCAAAAAATAGACAAGTCATCATGGGCCTTCCACTATATATTTTATTTTATTATTTTTTTGTAATAACCCTCTTCTATAAAAAGGGGAATCCTTGTAAGCCAAAGCAAGGCAAAAAGAGAAGAAAGGAAGAACTCTTCTTATATTGATAGTTATCCCATTATNTGGTGACACCCTATCAAAGGGGGCAATGATATGGTATCATAATTTACCATCTAACTCCATTGATCCTTTTGCTATACTTGCAGATTGCTTCGTAAAAGCACATGCCGGAGCCATAAAGGTCGAAACCAGAAAGTCGGATCTATTTAAGGTAATACAAAAGGATAATGAGATGCTAAGGGAGTTCGTAGCTCGTTTTCAAACGGAACGAATGGACCTGCCACCAGTCACAGATGATTGGATTGTTCAAGCTTTCACTCAAGGTCTAAATGAGCGGAGCTCGAGGCCTTCACGGCGGCTGAAGCAAAATCTGATCGAGTACCCAGCTATTACTTGGACCGATGTGCACAANAGACAAGTCATCATGGGCCTTCCACTATATATTTTATTTTATTATTTTTTTGTAATAACCCTCTTCTATAAAAAGGGGAATCCTTGTAAGCCAAAGCAAGGCAAAAAGAGAAGAAAGGAAGAACTCTTCTTATATTGATAGTTATCCCATTATGTTTGTTTTACTTATTCATTCTTTTTTGCTTATTATTTTCATTCCCACAGCCAACAATACACATATTTCCATTTCTCTACGCGATTTATATCGAATTATATAGCATATCCTTAGAACCATACACAAATCTAACGTTATCCGATTTTTTCGGTAAACAGTTTGGCGCCCACCGTGGGGCTAAGGGTAACAGTGATCGTTTAATATAAATCTAAAGTACACGCTAGTTTGCAACTTCAAATCAGCAATGGCTTCACCTATCGACCACGAAGTCGGCCTTCAAGATGAAACCAACAACTTGGCACCCGGGGCCGGAAGGCCACTCGATGATGGCACTGAGGCTCGAATCGAAGCACCCGAAATTCGAGCCGAAGTACCATTGGATGTCAATTCACAAATAGCTCTAGGGGCAAATCAGCGTTCCGAACCGAAAAAAAGCATTCAGGGCGGTACTCGATCTGTAGCTCGAGACACCCATAACGTAGAGGAGATCGGAGTCAGCTTACGGATGATCTTCGAGATGTTACAAGCCCAGCAAACAGCGATAGCTNACAGTGTCTCAACGGGAAACGTCGTAAGGGCCAAATGGTCAAAATGAACCATGCTTATACAGTTGGCCCGAGCCTTGACGCAAAACATGAACCCATGTATAATGGCTTGCAAATAAAGCTCTCTTCTTTACCGATATCCTATGTTCAAGATTTATTATGCAAAAAAGGATCGAGTTCGAACCATTCGCTCGACTGCCAAGCCTACGGGCTACCTTTATTTCGAGTTCGAGCAATCACTCACTCGACCATTAAGCCTACGGACTACTTTGACTATTACGCCTATGGGCTACATCGCATCGAGTTCGAACCATTCGCTCGATTGCCAAGCGTACGAGCTACTTTTATTTTGAGTTCGAGCAATCACTCACTCGACCATTAATCCTACGGGCTACTTTGACTATTACGCTTACGGGCTACATCACATCGAGTTCGAATCATTCGCTCGACTGCCAAGCCTACATGCTACTTTGACTATTACGCGTATGGGCTACATTGCATCGAGTTCGAACCATTCGCTCGACTGCCAAGCCTACGAGCTACCTTTATTTCGAGTT